>KE504227.1:0-54077 GCA_000344655.2 Fomitopsis schrenkii | reverse complement strand
GCAACCCCGAGTCTCCGTCTACTACATTCTAGCGGTCATACCTCCTCTTCGTTATACACACTGCACATACGCTATGGAGCACCACGAGACATTGGGTGAACAAGTACCATCTGACCTCAGATATCAGGCCGCTACGCTCCGGACCGCGTCATGATTCTACAAATCGTCCATGGCTCGGCATTCGTCATATGCGCGACTCGGAGGTGGGAGTAAGTGCACACATGCGTGAACGGGATTTCTATATGTACCCACTGCACTTAGATGTTCCCGACACTTGAGGAACTCCCAAAATGTTGTGGCAGAGGCACTCGTCTTGGGCCCTGCCCCTTCTGCCCCTCCTGGTTGCGCTCACAGATTCACTGGCCGTTCTTCCCTCTCATGCCGCGAAGCTGCATGGACATAACTCTTTCCAGAACATCCGTGTTCGAACAGACCCACCAAAGCAGTCGGACAACTATACCCAGGCGGTGCAATGGGATAATTACACGCTCTACCTGAACGATCAACCCATGTTCTTGCAGTACGTGCTTTCTATTACCGTTACCGACGTTCTCTGATTTTGCGTGCAGTTCAGGCGAATTCCATTCGTTCCGTCTGCCCGTACCAGATCTATGGCTGGACGTATTCCAGAAGATGGCAGCCGCCGGCTTGAACGGTGTCAGCGTGTACATTCACTGTACTTATGTTTCATGCTTAGAGTGTGGAAGAGGATATGTACTGAAGCTACATCTGTAGGGGGCGTCTCTAACCCTGCACCTGGTGTTCTCGATTTCAACGATTGGAGAGCGCTGCAGCCCATTCATGACGCGGCCAAACAAGCAGGTCTCTTTGTCACGTTCCGTCCTGGTACGTCCTTTGTGTCTCTATGGACTAGGCATGGCATGCCTGACGAGCGGCACCTTTTGCCACAGGTCCATATGTACGTCCACCGGACTTATTTGAAATACGCTGCTGAATAGGAAACACTCTGCTTAGATCAATGCTGAGACCAACGCGGGAGGCTTTGCACTTTGGGCAACTAGCCAGGTGGCCAGTACTCTGCGCACAAATGCCACCGACTACCACAACGCATGGGCTCCTTACATCTCTGAAATTGCGAGGAGCGTTTCCGACAACGAGGTGACTGAAGGTGGCCCTGTCCTGCGTGAGTTTCGCTCCTCTTGGGGAAGAAGTACTTGACCTGATCGCGCCTTGTGAAACAGTTCTCCAAAATGGTGTGTGGTGTCTTCATACGTTCATTGAAAGGTCCTGATGCCGGTGGTAGACAATGAATACTCTCAGTCTGCTGTGACCGGCGCGTACTTCGAGCAACTCGAGGCTGCCTATCGCGACGCCGGGGTGCTCATACCGCTGTAAGTTGTAGTCCGAAGCGGGACCAGATTTACAACTGAACGCCTCTGCTAGGACCTACAACGACCCGGGCCCAAGGAAGAACTTTGTAAACGGATCCGGTGCAGTGAACATATACGGCGTAGTACGTAAGCATGTCTTGTGCGTGGCGGCATCTGGCCCATCCCTGTTTCTAGGATGCCTATCCAAACGGATTCGACTGTTCCAACCCTCATGTGTGGAAGCCGCTTATAACCACCTATCATGAGTATCACGAGGAGACAAACCCAAGCCAGCCATGGTATATGCCAGAGTTCCAAGGTATATTACCAGCTTCTGCGAGACCCGCTCTTTCTCTGAAATCACATTTTCTTTCTTAGGCGGCGCATTTGATCCGTGGGGCGGCCCTGGATACGATGCATGCCACACTTTGACCGGGCCTGACTTCATGAATGTGTTCTACAAGAACAACTGGGCCGCAAATGAGAAGCTTGTCTCGTACTACATGGTCTTCGGGTACGTATGTCTGTACGATGATGATGATGCTGTGCCGCTCACCTCTCGCAACGTACTAGCGGGACGAGCTGGGGAGGGTTGCCCGAACCCACCGTGTACAGCAGGTGTGTGCTCAGTACCTCGAAGCGCGTTAGTGTTTGACGCACGAACCCCTTAGCTATGACTATGGCGCGCCGATCCGCGAGACGCGCGCACTCAGCGACAAGTACGACGAGCTGAAGCTCCAGGGCCTCTTCCTTCGCAGTTCGCCCGACTTCCGCAAGACGGATTGGGTCGGCGACACCAACACGACGATGCCGGGCGTGGCGGTGAATGGCTCAGACGTGTATGTGACCTTGCTGCGCAACCCCGATACTGGCGCGGGTTTCTACATCGCGCGCCAAGTGGACACTAGTTCTACGTGAGCTAAATCACTTCCCAAGTGCGCATGTACCTACTTAGCTGACTGCTGGCGGCGTAGTGCTGAGGTAGAGTTTCGCATCAGCGTTCCGACCTCCGCAGGAACCCTATCCCTACCCCAGAAGGCCACCTCTATTGCCCTCAACGGGCGGCAGAGCAAGATGCTAGTCACCGACTACACGTATGGGACGCAGTCCAGCGTGCTCTACTCCACTGCGAGCATCCTATTTGCCGGCGCTATCGGAGAGCGCGACGTCCTCTTCCTCTACGGCGATTCTGACCAGACGCACGAGGTGTCTCTCACTCTCAAGGGCAATGGACGACAAGCGAGTGTGTCGGTCGCATCCTTCGACGGCCCCGCCGGGCACTCGCGGCATGTCACAGTCACCCTGCGCCCTGGCATCGAGGGTGTCGTCACCCTCTGGGCGTCCGAGTCGCAGCTCGTACTGTATGCCGACCCTATCGCAGCCGCGACGTTCTGGGCGCCGGTCATCCCCTCGGCAAGCGCGGCTGCGTTCAATAACTACTGGCAGTTCGGGTCGAACGAGACCGTGCTCGTTGGCGGCCCGTATCTGGTGCGCAACGCGAGCATCTCGGAGGGCCATCTGGCGCTGCGCGGTGATCTCAACCAGAGCACTTACCTGACTGTGGTCGCCCCGGAAAGAGTGACCTCTGTCTCCTGGAATGGTGACGACGTCAAGACGTCTCGCCTCAACAACAGTGTCCTTGCTGGGCGTCTCTTGACGGAGGTGTCCGTTGAGTCGATCCGGGTCCCCGAACTCGCCGGATGGAAGTACGCGGACAGCCTTCCTGAGGTGCATGCGGACTACTCAGACTCGGAGTGGATCGTCGCGAATCACACATCGACTCATATTTCGCCTGCTATGAGGTACGGCGATGGACGGGTCCTGTTCGGTGAGTGTGGCTGTTTTCGCGGACTTGGCCACGTCAGCTGAGATGTCATACATTGCAGGTTGCGACTATGGCTTGTGAGTCTCGCGCATTGTATTCATATGCACTTTCGGGTACTTAACTCGTCATAGCTGCGAGAACATCGTCCTCTGGCGTGGTCACTTCAACGGCACCGGCTTGGAGAAGTCCGTCAATTTGTCAATCGCCGGAGGAAAGGGTAGGAGCGCTCCTCTCCTTCCCGTCGTTACTCGTTGCTGACACAATATCAGGCTTTGCAGGATCTGTCTGGTTCAATGATCGATTCCTGAACTCTACGTGGAGCATCTCGGCGGAGCAGGTTGACGGTGTCTATACCTTCCCCGAAGATGCGGTACTTGTCGGTCAAGACAACGTCATCACCGTTGTACAAGATAACTCGGGTAACAACGAAGGTTCTACCGGTACGTAGCGCGAGTCTTAAGCATTACTGACTGTTGACGGTCCATATGGTCTGTAGCGAAGTCTCCGCGCGGGATTTCTGGCTTCCAACTCAATGGCGGCAATTTCACAGAGTGGCGGGTGCAAGGCAAGCTTGGAGGCTACACTGGGTACGCAGTCGGATTAGCCCTACGCTCTGCCCTACGACTGAGGCCATATGTAGGTATCCCGACAAGGTCCGCGGTGTGTTGAACGAGGGCGGCCTGTACGGCGAGCGCCAGGGTTGGCACCTTCCCGGGTTCGACACCACAAACTGGACTGGCCGTGACCTTTCTGAAGGTCTTCCTGGAGCCGGCGTAGGCTTCTTCGTCACGACGGTTGATCTGTCCTTGCCAGACGGCACGGATGCGGCAATATCGTTCCAATACGATACAACGAACACGACTTACCGTGCGCTCTTGTTTGTCAACGGATGGAACTACGGCAAGGTATGCACCGACCGGACGTATTTGACGCCTTGCCTGACAGTGGATCGCGTAGCGTGTAGCCAACATGGGTCCGCAGACGAAGTTCCCTGTTCCGCCGGGCATCTTGGACCACAATGGCACGAAGTGAGTACAAAGTGCCGATCATCGCGATGGGTGCGGTTCTGACATGCGTTGATAGCACGATCGCGGTAGCTCTCTGGCAGCTCACCAATGAGCCAGTCTCGCCGACGCTAAGATTGGTGGTTGACGCCGTGGTTGACGGCGGCGTTGGGTCAGTTCATACAAATAATCCTGCATGGGCTCCCCGCGACGCCGTTTGAGCGAAGTGGTACCGATAGCGGACTGACAACCCCGTACGACTTCAATGTGAAAGCTTCCCACCCTTTATCCAAACCGTGTTCCTTTCCGCGATCAAAGTGCTACGCTGTGATACTAAGCGACATGATTCTAGAGACGCAAAGATGAAGCGCACTACCAAGGCAGCTTTGTACCATCCCACATGTAGAATTCCACCGCCTCGTCGAGCCGAGCTGAACACCTTCAGCGTCCCCTCGGCTGCTTGTACAGCCGATATGTTCTGTTGCTCCGGGAAGTTCTTCGTCACCCACTCGTCAATGTAACTACCCATCTCAGTGTCGACCCAACCTATAACTTTCGTGTGAGTGATGAACACGCTGGCTTCCGGTCAATACGTACCTGGGTGTACGACGACAACCGTGATGCCTTCCGTCTTGAGCAGCGCGCCCCACTTGCGCCCGATCCTAGCGTAGATACGTCACAACGATCCATGCGAAGGAATGACCAGTGGACGTACATGTTAATCCCGGCCTTGGTAATTGAGTAGCTCTCCGTGCATCCGACGAAGAAAGGAGCATTCTGGATAGATCCCATACAAGAGGAGAGAAGGAGGATCTTCTTTGCAGAGCCTTTGCGAACTGACGGGAGGAGCTTCTGGAGGAGGTATAGCGGTGCGACGGTATTGACACGGAGCTCTTCTTCGAGTACATCCGGGTCTCTGTCAAGCAAACTGTCAAGATATGACCTGCGGTGTATTGTATACTCGCACACTCACAGATGCTCAAACGGCGTGAGCTTCTGGGAGCATGCAGCGGCATTGTGGATAAGGTAGTCAAGACCGGACTCGGGAAGTAGGCCGGCAACAGTCTCTGCAAGCTTGTCTATCGTGGACCTGATAGCGAGATCAAGAGCGAGGGCAATGAAGCGATCGCGGGGGTATTCCTGCAGCAGGGTGTCAATGGAGGCGCACTGGCCAGGCTCTCGCACTGTGCCAATGACCAGGTTTTGTGGATCCTTAAGCTGGGATGAAGACGGACAAGTAAGTCCCTCACAACTGACACCGTGTTGTGCACATACCCATTCATGGACTAGAGCAAGTCCAATACCCCTGTTCACTCCGGTAACTAGGTATGAGGGCATGCTAGTGATGGGTCGCTGAAAGCAAGTTTACCTCATCCCCAAGGTCATATATATGCCCTTGCGAATCGCCTGACTTGTCGGCGAAACGAGTGGTCCGAGACAAGACGCACCGCAGTGAGTCGGTGATTAGTCTCCCGATCAGACCAACCCACGGCAGCCAGAAAACGAAGACGCAAGCTCAGTAGATCCGCAGTCAGGGCTGCACAGGGTTAGCACGGCGTCGTCAAGACACGTACGGCAGGTCTTAGGAGAAGATTCTAGCGGTGTTGTGCTCTGCTCAGTCAGTATTTGTGGATCACGCTGTCAACGCAGAGTGCAGTTGTTCGCCGATACGGCACAGCACCCTCCTCAAACTAAGATAGACGGTAGCCAATCCAAAGTGTTGAATACAACTACCAGAATTACGTACAGGCGTGCGTCCAAACATACGTCTCCCCTCACGATTATCGCTGCGCCGGGGGCGTGACCTCAGGGAGGCTCGCACCCAAGTTGTCTGGGAGGGCGAGCGTCGGGTCCGTCTGGCTCTTCAGGCGGCCACCGAACAGCACCGTCCCGTTCTCCGCACGGAACTGCGTGATCCGCCTCTCGACCTCCGGGCGGAAGTGGCGCATGAGACCCTGGATGGGCCAGGCGGCGGCGTCGCCCAACGCGCAGATCGTGCGGCCCTCGATCTGCTTGGTGAGCTCGAGCAGCATGTCGATCTCCCGCTGGTGTCCGCGGCCCTCCACCATGCGGTCCATCATGTTCATCATCCACGTGGTGCCCTCCCGGCACGGTGTGCATTGGCCGCATGACTCGTGTTTGTAGAACTGGAACCGGCAATCAACATATGCACTCTCAATGGGTTCCGAGCGGACAAACGTACGTGGGCGAACCGCGCGATGGCTTTGACAATGTCGGTGTTCTTGTTCATCACGATGACAGCCCCTGTGCCGAGACCAGACTTCAAGTCTTTGAGTGAGTCGTAATCCATCCTGGCGTAGGCGATGAGGGTCGAATAGACGAAGGCTTGGCGTAGGAACTTACAGTGCCTCCTCGCAATCCTTAATGGGTAGGACGGGGACAGAGCAACCGCCGGGGATGATCCCGAGCAGGTTGTCCCATCCACCGATCACACCACCGCAGTGCTTCTCGACGAGGTCCTTCAGAGGGATGCTCATCTCCTCCTCGACGACGCACGGGTTATTGACATGCCCGCTGATGCAGAACAGCTTCGTGCCCTGGTTCCGCTCACGTCCAAAGCCGGCGAACCACGCCGAGCCGCGCCTGCAGATCGTCGGCGCGACCGCGACAGTTTCCACATTCGCTACTGTGGTAGGGCAGCCGAACAGGCCGACGTCGGCAGGGAATGGCGGCTTGAGACGCGGCTTGCCCTGCTTGCCCTCCAGCGACTCGATCAGCGCGGTCTCCTCGCCGCAGATGTACGCACCCGCACCCCGGTGCAGGTACACGTCAAAGGCGTAACCGCTACCGCACGCGTCCTTGCCAATGAGGCCGGCGGCGTACGCCTCGTTGATGGCCTGCTGTAGGTGGGACGCCTCCTGGAAGAACTCGCCACGGATATAAATGTAAGCGGCAGTTGCGTTCATGGCGCGGCCGGCAACGAGGCAGCCCTCGACGAGCTTGTGGGGGTCGCCGCGCAAGATCTCGCGATCCTTGCATGTTCCGGGCTCACCCTCATCTGCATTCACAACGAGGTAGCGAGGTCTGAAGGACATGAGTCCAAGTGCCATATTTAGTGGATATTGGAACACACCTCGGGTCTTTCTCCCAGCCGGGCTTGTTCATGAAACTCCACTTCAAACCACTCGGGAAGCCGGCACCACCTCGGCCTCTCAGACCAGAATCCTTGATCGTCTGAATGATCCATGAGTCGCCCTTTAAGATGATGTCCTTGGTTTTGTGCCAGTCACCGCGGGCCTGAATACGTCAGGGGATAGGGTCAGCGTTCAGACGGGACGAAAGGCGAGCGACCGTACCTGTGCACCCTTGAGCCCGTGGTCATGTCTACAATATGCATTAGTGAAGATACGGTCCTGGTCCTTCAAGCCCCCGTAGCGTCTAGGCGGCGGGTCCTGCACTGTCGCAAACGACCGCCGCAAGTTCAGTTTCGCCCGGAACGGCCTCGCAACCTCTACGGAAGCAGGGGATAACGCTCAGTTTTTGTCCTTCGAAAGAGCGAAACCGACGTACGCGAGGTAGAGGCCCTGAGCATCGTCGTGGTCGATGAGCAAAGGGTGTTTGGCGATTGGTCCAGCCGCCGCCGCCGTTGGCCACAGGCGCTTCCTGATGTACCCGGGTAACGCCGACTGCCGCACCTCGCATACACACCACGTGCGTCCTATACGATTCCGACAGTGGCTGACTCTACTCAATATTGTTGGTCTACATAATACAGCCTCCTCGTACTGCGCGACTGAGTCTCTGCATGCTTTCAACGACGGTCCATTTTGTATGTGCTAGACAGAACTATCCATCGTGGAAGTGCTCCAGCGTACAGCTCTACGTTTAGCAACTACCGCTCGTGGTGCACGCCTCGTCCGGGTTGCGCGGCACCCTACGATTCTCAGAGAACGCCCCAGCAGCTCGAGAATGGCCAACTGGACACCGTTACGCTCTCAGGATGAGAACTACGGCTACGCGGTGCTTGAGGACGCTATACAGAAACCCGACCTCGACAACAGAGACTACAGGTCGATTGAGCTAGACAACGGACTTCGCGCGTTGCTCGTTCATGATGCAGGAGCAGAGAAGGCAGCGGCATGCTTGACGGTACAAGTGGGAGCTATGTTTGACCCGGTGAGTCTCGTTTCGTCTCTCCCAGCGAGCGATCTAACAGTTGGTCTCGCAGCCAGACGTGCAGGGGATTGCCCACTTCTGCGAGCACCTACTACTGAAGGGGACGGACCAGTTCCCAGAAGAGAACGACTTCTTTGCAGTAAGCCCGGTGCTACTCAGACATCTAAGTGCTAATTCCTCGCCGCGTCCCGTAGTACATTACATCCCATGGTGGTTCGAAGAACGCGGCCACTGGTGCTGCCATGACCAAGTATTGGTTTTCCATCGGTTCTTCTCACCTCCCCGGTGGCATTGCTCGCCTAGCTGCATTCTTCCATGCTCCGCTCTTCACAGAATCTCTCACGAAGCGCGAGATTTATGCCGTCGACAGCGAGCATAGGCGGAACATGCAGACTGATGCCCGAAGGGTGTTCATGATCGACAAGATGCACGGGACTCCTGGGCATCCATATACCATGTTCCAGACAGGATGCGTGGAGAGCATCACCGAGGCCGCAAGGAAAGAGGTCGGGCTGTCAGGACTGAAAGAGACAAGGACAGAAGGCGACGTGGATGATGAGCAGCCTGTCTGGAGGAGGACGCGCGAGCGACTGGTCGAGTGGTGGAAATCTCAATATTGTGCAGGCAGGATGACTCTCGTGGTACTTGGTACCGGTAAGTATAAACCTCGTTTGGATAGAGGGTTAAAACTCACAACCGCGTATAGAGTCGCTGGATGAACTTACAAACATGATCGTGCCCTTGTTCTCCCCTATCAACAACCTTGGGCTCGATCCTCGCCCAGTCATCACTACACCTATATGGGGCGCCGAAGAGCAGGGTGTAGGTCGTACGTCTCAGCATATACCTCTGTATCTGACCTTGCCTATGGGTCACAGTCGATCATATACGTCAAGACGGTAAAGGACAACACCGTGCTTTCGCTGAAGTTCATACTCCCTGACCAGTTACGCCACTACCGTTCGAAGCCCGCTCGTGTTCTGGCCCACCTCCTGGGACATGAGGGCCCCGGAAGCGTATGTGCTTATCTGCGGCGCAACGGCTGGGTCGACCATCGGGCCGTGTCGACAGCCGCTGTATCTGAGAACGCGAGCGTACAGTACCTACGGATAACGTGTCACCTGACTCGGGAGGGCTATGGTTCGCGCCTCCATATTCCCTCTCTCTCGCCTGCCGCAAGGCTGACCATGCGTCCCGGCAGCGCACTACAAGGACGTCCTCGCGGCGTTCTACGACTACCTCGCCCTCCTCCGGGCCTCGCCCATCGCGCCGTACCACTTTGACGAGCTCCGCCGGATGTCAGCGATCAACTTTCGCTTCCAGGAGAAGATGCAGCCGCATACATACGTCGGCTGGCTCGCGCGCGAACTCGCGTGCCCGTACCCACCCTCCGAGGTGCTCGGAGCATCGGAACTGTTCTTGGAATGGGACGAGTCGGCCGTGCGGGAGCTGCTAGATAATTATTTGCTCCCGGAGAAGGGGCGCGTCATCCTGGAAGCGAGGGAGCACCCTGAGGTGCCATCTGACGCGTGGCAGACGGAGAGGTGGTATGGCGCAGAGTATCGCGTGAGGAGGCAGGACGAGGATGTGTTGAAGAAGGCGAGCGGGATCCCATTGGCCTGCAGACATGTGCTCACTGGAAACGCCTTGCAGACGCGTGGACCCGGCGATAACAAGGAGTTGTACTTGCCTGGGCCCAACGAGTTCATCCCGAACGATTTGTCCGTGAATAAGCAGGACGTCCTGTCGATGGTATGTCGCCCTCATGAGGTTGCTCCGTGTACCGCGTCTTATATAGTCGTGTCGCTCCAGCCCGAGCAAGCACCCACGTGTATCCACCGCAGCCCCTTGTCTGCGCTCTGGTTCAAGAAGGATGATCAGTTTTGGGTCCCCAGGGCATCCGCGCGGCTCGACTTTCGAAGGTCGGTGTTGTAATTCACTTTTCGACTATCGGGGCTCTGATGAGACGGTCTACGTAACAGCCCCCTTGCCTATGGCACTCCTAGACAATGTGTTCTCTCTCGGTTTGTACTTCACTCGTACTCATCTGCTCTGATCTCATCATGACCGCACCAAACAGAATAGTATCAGACTTGGTCGAGGATGCGCTGTCGGAGGTAGCCTACGACGCCTATCTCGCGGGTTTTGATTACGACGTGACGAACTACAGGAGGGGCATGCAAATTTCTGTCAGTGGGTATAGCGATAAGCTCGACGTCGTCGTGGGCACGATCACGCGGTACTTCAGAGACCTGCAAGTAGACCTGAAGAAGCTCGACGTTGTCAAGGAACAGGTGAGCGTAAAGCCCTCAGGCTAATGAACATAACGGCTATGCTCACAGGCATGGTCGTAGGTCACCCGTGCATACGAGAACTTCTACCTCGGGCAACCCAGCAACCTGGCCGAGGAGTTTGCGGAGTGGGCGATGACGGACACCATCTGGACGCCGGCTGATAGGCTACCTGAAATACCGCGTACGTTCCGTTCGTACAATTCCAGTTTTGTAGCGCTTACGCATGGATCCTTCCACCGCCCTAGTAATCAGCGTCGAGGATGTCGAGATACATCACAAGGAGCTGCTGAGCAAGCTTCACATTGAAGCACTCGTTACGGGAAACCTCCGTCCCGATGTAGGCCGTCCCATGCACCTCATGGGTCCAATGCCTGCTGAGCCATGTATAGCAAGCCGTAACACTTATCAATGCGGTTGAAGACACCTTGCGCGCTCGGCCTTGCCTCCCCCACGAGCGGTTTGTGAGCCGCGCTTTGGTCGTCCCGGCAGGTAAATATGACATCTGTATGGTCTGTGAGGCTTCCTGACACATGCGTTGAAGGAGCGAACGTCATCCTCCGGAAGCAACATGCCAATCCTCAAGAACAGAACAGCAGTCTATCGTACTGTTGCCAGTTCGGCGAGCGCGCAGACGACGCACTGCGGCCGATGCTCTCGCTTTTGGTGCACATCATACACGAACCCGCCTTCGACCAGTTGCGGACCCAGGAGCAGCTCGGCTATGTCGTGTCCACCTCTACGAGGATCGCGGCTAGCGCCATGGCTCTCGGCATCAAGATCCAGAGTACTCGCGCGCCGTGGTTCTTAGAGGAACGAGTCGAAGCTTTCCTCGAACAATTCCGTGACACACTGGCGGGGATGTCCCAAGACGACTTCGAAGCTAAGAAGGACGGTCTGATCATTAAGCTACTAGAGCGCCCGAAGAACCTATACGAGGAGACGGTCTCGTTTTGGGGACAGATCCGCGAGGGTTACTACGATTTCTTGAGAAGTACGTTGTTATCAGGAAGCGGTATTCAGCCGAGGGCTCATAATCATTACCAGAGCAAAGGGATGCGTCTGCGATTAAGGCCATATCGTTGGACGAGGTGCTGAAGACTTATGACGCCCTTATTCGCCCATCGAGTGGGCGGGATACACGCAAGAAGGTTTCGGTGCAGCTGGTTTCACAGCAATTGAAAGAGTCTGCATCGGTCCAGGAGAATGTCCTGGTGTTGGACGACGAGAGTCTAATTCCGTACAAAGCAGGCCTGGGGTGTTATCCCGCTCCAGGTCCCATAGACGGGGTACCTGGTAGGAATAATGTAACAGAAATGAGGGCAAACTTGTGATAATGCCGATGTTCACGCTCAACGTGATCAGTTAATTTCTTCGTTTAGGGTCTAATCTACTATGACGCAGGTAGTAGTAGTAGTACACGCCTTCGTACTGGAAGTGGAACAATGTACATGCACACAGTGGCCTCTGTCAAGCTGGCACCTCAGAGACCGAGCACAACAAGCATCCCTCGGTCCGTATGGTTAGGCAGTCCTTCCGTCTTTGACCTCCCACCCAGAGACATCATTGGAGGCCTGCAATACTTGAATTCCCAGTGCGTTTGTGTTTAGTGAGCCAAAACTCCGACGAACGGAGGGGACTCGAATGCGCGATGTACCTTCGAAGCCGGATGTCGATTGTGCAAACGCTTGTGTATGTTCAGCAGACGTGCCCCGCCAAATGCGGGTGACAATGAGGTCGAATGAGATGCCTGCAACCTCGAGGCTCTTGCATTCGTCCGTAACGTGTCAGCAAGAGTGCGACGTGGCGAATAAAATCAGGGGTACTCACGACGTCGGCAACGCCGTAGTAAGCGTTTGACTTTGCGACTTCGAATGCGACGCTCAAGACGACCGTGGCAGTGTACAAAAATGAAGATTCGACAATGATGAGGATGACATCCGCGAAGCTGATGTGTCGACTTTGCACTCGGGAGGCTCGAGGGAAGGCGGTCATGGAGGCTTGGTGGACATTCCACAATCGTATGATGATGCAACCTGCCATGAATTTTCGCAGTTATGTTTTTCGTACGCGATCAATGAATATTTTTGAGACGCACAGGTTGTGAAGAGATTGAGCATCAGAGAGGTGATGTAAAATGCGTATATATATGGCTGGATCCTGGGAATTTCAGGTATAGTCGTTGCGGCATGAGATGTTGCAAGGTAGTAAAGAATAGCCACGGAGGAGGCGATGCTGGCCAACCAGAGCACCAAGGCTGGGAGAACAACTGCGAGCCGGAGCCTGTTGCAGGCGTATACAATCCAACATCGATAGATCTATTCGACCCATTATAATGTTGAGGTGGCGACTATATTCCGCTTGTCAAGAGCTCACCATAATCACGTCAGAAAGAGTTGCACCGACATACAACCAGACGCTCTTGGCCGTAACTAGCATCAGACCTGAATTCGTAGACGACGATGATCTCACTACTCACCCGTATGACATTCACCCAGTTGGACGCATTATTGAATGCCGCGTTGGGGCCGCCGGGGCCCTTGTACTCGACAAACGCGATGAGGTTGTGGTAGAAGTTGAAGGAAACGTCACAAGCGCCTATGACGAAAAGAGCTATTGCAATGACCATCCAGCGCGCAGAACCCTGTGTCCCGGTTGGAGTGTTGGTCGAGCGACAAAACCAGGAGTAGATGCATGCTGCAAAGGTGATGATATGAATGCCAAATGCGACGCTTTGCATGAACAATGCGGCTAGCTGGGCTTGTGAGATAGCGAAGCTACCCATCTTTGAGGACTATTTGTCTGAGTGCGCTACAACGGGGGAGAGGACGAGGCCTAGAAGACATGCCATGCACTACGGATGCCAACTCCCTTATCATAATGGGGTTGGCAGCAATGGCGGGCTGCGCATCATAGCATAATGTCGAGATAGACATATGGTTTGCTAGCTGGTAGCCTGCGGAACACGAAGTTTCTCCACGGCAGTGGCGCAGCCTGTGCAAGCTGGTGTCTACGACCACACAAACCTTACACACATGACATGATGCATGCCTGGTGCTGCCTGGCGCCGCTTCGAGAGCGCTCAGCTCAGGAGGAAGTGGCCTCGGGCTGGCCCTACAAATCGAAGATTGGGGATGTGACCATTGACGAGGCATGATTAGTGTAGACAGACCTCAAGTTGGCAGTGCGGAACCACACATATATCACCGTCGAATGCACGCTTCACCATGTTTGGGCTAGTAGACAAGGGCAGTGAGCTTGACATTAGGTGGCCAAGGTTAGCTCCCGTCAGCCTTACGACACGACTAAGATAACAGGAGATGATCAGATACTCACAACTTTCAGTGTCTGAAACACGATACCATCTTGGTAACCCCGCGAAGCCGTACATGTACCCTGGGTAAACCCTGATGACTGCTACCTGGGAGCCGTCGAAGTGGGGCTGTAACTAAACATCGTTGTAGGGTACCGGTGTTCAACGTCGGCTTCCTGTCATCCGAGTGACAGCTACCGTCGAAGAGTTCCTTGTCTTGATGACAATGCGACTTCTTGCACCTATATCATACTGACCAAGAGGTCTTCGAGCCTAGCAGAGCGCAGACAAATGACACGGAGTGACGTAAGCCACACCGGTGTTGTCACCGATTGGGACGCCTTCGGAAACTAGAGGCGCGAGCTAAGTGACATGTTAAGTTAGTGCACTAGTCTCGTGTATCCATGGATAATGAATACGAGACAGCACTGCATATGGTTGAACCGAACCGATGCGAATATTTGCAACTGAATAAGCAGCGCACTTTCAGGAGGGGCGCGCCCGCGAGTATGGGAGTGTGGCCGATGATCGATGACTAGCGGGTCTAGGTCGTACTCCTGAACTGCGTCCCTTCCGTCGAATATGAGATGCTCTGCTGGCGTTTGAACAACGACTCGGCGAGACCATTGGCAACCGCGCAGAACCTATCCAAAGGCGTTGAATGATTTGCGGTGTGTAGGACGGCCATGGCAGGCGCCACTCAAATTTACCGTAATGTTACTGCCGGCAGAGTCAATCGAGACCCGGGTAAGTACTGCGATTGAAAGGCAATCGTCAGTATCAACTTGAAAATCATTCTACAGCTGGAGGCGCACCATTAGCGCGGCTTATTACATAGCCAGGGCCCAAGAGAGGTTGGGATGCATTCCAGGGCTGTTTTACTGCACAAGTAACCGCGCGTACGGCATTACGCAATCGTCGCTGTACACCCTTGTACTCTCGCGAATCAGCACTTCCACAATTTGTACCATGCGGGCTTGGGCTTGGGCGACGACCACTACTAAGGTCTACAACACTTGATATCTATTGACATAGGTGCGTGCGTGCTGTAATACAGAATAAATGCGTATTATCTCTACATTAGATCGTGACGCGGTTCGGGGGCTCACCACGTCCAAACCCTCGTCCGTTCGTACTACATCTTCACATCTGGGAGCCATGGCCTGCCTACTTCTTTTCCACCCAACAAACGAGCACTCGCGCCGAGGCCCGACTCACCGCCGCCGCGCCTCCTCGTCCTCGCGGAGCTCCTCGGCGTACACGAGGTCGGGGTCGCGCCCGCGGACCTCGGGGAGGAGGAGGGTGAAGCCCGCGCCGGCGATGCAGCAGCCGACGAAGATCCAGAGCACGTTCGGGGTGCCGATGCTGTCCGTGAGCGAGTTGAACACGAGCGCGGAGATGATCGCGCCCGCCTTCCCGCACGCCGCAGACAGCCCGTGCGCGGACGCGCGGAACTTGGTCGGGAACACTTCTGCGGGGTAGCAGTACGTCGTGCTTCGGGGGAGTCAGCGGGTGGTCAGGTGAGGGGAGAGGGGGGCGGAAAGAGGGGACGCACGTGTTCGCGCCGAAGTTGAAGAAGAACTGGAGGAAGGCGAAGCAGACGATGAAGCCCACCGTGCCGAGCTCGTAGAACTTGCCAGCGAGGATGCCCACTGTCCCGACAACACATCAGCACGCGTAAACGCCTCTACAAAAACATGATCGATACTCACAAAAGAGCGCGGCGAGGAGGAAGCCCTGGATCTGGATCCACTTCCGGCCGAGCCACTCGATCGTGAGGATGGACACATAGTACCCGGGCACGAAGCCGAGCGCGGTCACGATGAGGTTCCCGAGCCCGATCTTGAACAGGCGCGTCCACGGGCTCCCGCTGCTCCCGTCGAACCCGATCTCCTCGAGCACGACGTTCTGGTTCAGGTTGATCCCGTAGAACGCGATGTCGAGCAGGAACCAGCACGCGCACGTCCCGAGCAGCACCCGGAAGTGCCGCCACTCCGAAAAGTAGTGCAGGAACTCCGCCCAGTGTTCGCGCTTCACCGGCGCGGGCGTGGGCGCCTTCGCGGCGGGCGACTCGGAGAGCGAGGTCGACGATGGTGTGCGGGAGTGCTCGGGCGCGGTCCGGACGTGCTCTTGTACGCCGGGGTCCGCGTCCGACTTTTTTTTCAGGTCGTCTATCGACTCTAGTTCTGTCTCTGCGGGCTGCTGCGCGGCTTTGAACCGTTTTGACTCGGGGAGCGTGAGCCGCTGGTAGAGCGTGCCGAACGCGGGGATCAGCGAGAGGCCGACGAGGATCCGCCATACTGCACATCCGCGTCAGTGATTGCGAAACTGACTGGCGACACCGGAACTCACCGCCGTCGACCTTGGACGTCTCGCCCTTGACTTCCATGACATGGTGGTAGCACGCGAGGACGGTGATGAACATCAAGCTGCCGACGAGCGAGCCCCAGCCTTGGTTGGCGAAGATGTACGAGAGGAGCGTGCCTCGCCGGCGCAGGTTCGTGCGTTCGGACGCGACGGACGCGGACATGGGGTAATCCCCGCCGATTCCGATGCCGAGGATGATACGCCAGATCGCAAGCCAGAGGATGCTGCCAGTGGGCGTGAGGTCACCTGGGTTGAACCAATGTCAGTAGAGGACCGGGGAGAGGGTAGCTGTATGCATTGCGGCGCGAATCATCGGGCGTGAGGTGGTGGACCGGCGTGTCAGTGTAAGGTAATCTGAATATAGCGCGATACTAATGTCCGGGAGTCAATCGGCTCTCTCACCGTCGTGCATGGTTCGCGGAGACAGTAGCGCGACGTGGAGAGAGCTTCCGACCAATGGACATCCAGGCTAAAACTGAGACGAGCTGCTACGATGGGGTGATGACCTCGACGATCGCCCGCATATAGGCAGGGGAAGTGATCGCTAAGGTGGGATCGACAAGCATACGTCTCATAAGCGCCCAGTGGACTAGAGAGTCTCGCCACCAACGCAGCAATGCATCAGAACGCAGGGAAGACGTACCGGTTGGGTCGGCGATGCTGAAGATGGTCGCGAAGATGATGACAATGAGTTCCTTTCCGTCTGTTCATGGGAGAGAACCAAGGGGAGTGAGCGAGAGCGCACCAAGGGGATGGTCACACGAGCACTTACAGACTGCCTTGCGACCGTAGGAGTCTGCGGCATAGCCGAAGGAGAACTGGCCGACGACGGAGCCAATGTTTGCAGAGGCTTTGAGGAAGCCTTGGAGGCCGGAGGGGATGGGTTGGCCGCCGTATAGACGGTACTGGAGCATGGTCGCTACGGGCTGGCGGTGGTCGTGTGAGCAGTGCGGCCACACTAGTAGAGGACAAACGCTCACGTTGATGATGAATAGATCATAAGCATCGAGGAAGAAGCCGACCTGCAGAGAAAGAGGTTGAGATGCGAGGCGTTGATGAGGGGACGGTGTTACACGCACTCCTGCAATGCCGAGAAGCTTGCACTCCCTATAGTTGAGGAGGAAGGGATAGCGGCCGGAGTCCTCGCGCTCGTAGTCCTCGAGCCCACCCTTGACATTGTTTTCTTTTTCAGAAAGCGGCATGGCTGGTGTCGTGGGCCTGAGAAGAGGTGCGAGGCGGATGGATTGAGGAACCAGCAGGAACAACGCGAAGGCGAAGATGGGTATCGTCGGTAGGAGTAAGCGGGAGGGCGGGAGAGACGCGTTAAGTAGTGAGGGGAGGCGATAGAGAGGAACCCGACATACCGACAAGGGGGCGACGCACGTTCGCGGGGAGTGGGGAGTGGAGTGGAGGAGAGAGCTCGAAGAGAGCTGCAGCCGGTGGCGGCGAGTGGAGATCGAGCGTCTATGCGATCTTCCCAATTATCGACCCCATCTTTCCCCGGCGCTTAGCGTCGGCGCCGACTGTTCTCCCCGCCCAGGCGCACGCCGGCCTCCGCTTCTTCCCGCCATGGCCAATCCTGCTACATATATATAATCCCGGCCCCTTTCTGCAGCTAGGTCGCCCAGCAACTCACGTCGGTAGATATTATTACGCCTTGAATGGTTGAAGTGTGCTCTGCTAACACGCGGTGTGGCGGTCGTAAACAGAAGGAGTGAGCGATTAATTTCCAGTTCGAGCATTTGTAACAGACAAACTTAAGCCCGTGCGAGAGCTGCAGCAGAAAAAACGAGACACAGGCCTAGACCTAAAGATTGTGCTGACCTGCAGCCGCGGGGTTGCCCATCCTTGTGGCCGTCTCCTTGATGGTTGACTTGTGTCTCTTCGGTTGGGGCTAGGACCTTAATACCTTGTCGAAGGACGCACAGCGACCTGATCTCAAACCCAACCACGCTACTTGTCTACGTCGAGCGAAGCAGGCCCGTGCATGCCGATGTGCTATCCGCATGCGCTGCGCGGTACAAGCGCGACGAACGTTTGCGCGTACCGCGCGCCGCCATCCGCCTCTTGCGTCTCGACAGGCACAGGTTCTCGCTTCACCTGCACGCTTGGAGAGTACTCACGGCCCGCATGGTCAGTATGTGCACAGCCCTACTATCCATCGCCGGTACGGCCCAGCCTTCTTGCAGATTTTTACCTGGTTCCACGAATTGAATAGCCCCAAGGTCCGGAGGCTGCCAGAGCCTCCTGAGGTCACTGCGCCGAGGATTGCATATCTGTCTCCAAGCGATTCCGTGTGTACTTCGCCCGTCTCTGCGTCATTGCTACGGTGGTGCAACCCTATTGACTATAGGCCTAGGCTTAGTAACCCACCCGACGTATATACTGTGCACATTAAACCCTGTTCAACCGCAAGGAGTCCCGGAAGCAAAACACGATCAGCAAGATGACAGACCCTCCGCGCCACGCGAAGGCCATCACCCGCCCACGCAGCTCTCCCGGCGCGTCACCGCCTTCCGCCTCGAGCATCCCTCCCGCGCATTGGCTAGCCCGACGCACGTTCGTCGGCTCGGGCGCGCGCCACGCGGCCGGGTGGCTGGGCCGTCGCGGGCTTCGTGTGGACACTGCGCGTACGCGACTCGGACGACTCTGCACCAGGCCCGACTAGTTGTAACGCTCTGCGCTGCTCTGGAAGGAACTTCGTTCTCTTTCCCGCTCTAGCATCATCTGCGACCCGCCGACTCTGGGCTTGCAACGAGCTCGGTTCGGTCTGCACCGAGATATTACAGAGTTCGAGGCACCGCCGTTCAATGAGCCGCTGCGTCTCCATCTCCTCGTCATGCTCCAAGGGCCACGGTACTCGTAGGTATTCATGCATGATCGGCGACGCGTCCCCCTTAGACCCAAGGCACTCCCACCCCCGCGAACAGACGTTGGAGCTCAACGTCGGAACCAGGATATCTGAGAAGCCGGGTTCGACAACATGCCACTTGCCTGCATACATGACCTCCATTCACTCCGACTGAGTTACCCCACCGTGAAGTCTTTGGTTCGGTCTCAGAGGCTGCCTAGCACACGACACGGACTGGCGACATATCACTCCAACACACTCCAACACGAAGGTGCATGAATACTTGACCAGCGAAGGTACTAGGTTTGCGGAATGATATACCTCGATGGGTGCAGATACCGATGCTCAGATTAGGTGTGTGCTCTACTTATGCCTCGCCAAACTTATGATCAATGTCGATGTAAAGACAACGCAAAACTCCGTGAGTTCTGTCGTCGCGATAGATTGACACATCTACTTAGCGTACTCATCGGCGCCTGAGTTCAGTGCTACGAAGCGCCTGCAACATACGTTACGTAACGTTGTTGGCGAATTCCTGGACATTCGGGGAACGGCCATCCTGCGAGCATCTCGTGGCCATTGATTCTTCCGTTCGCACGATGCATGGGCAGGCGGTATCAGGTTGGATATCGCAGACCCATCTCTCTTCGCAGGACCACCACCTGCCAAACTGCCCATCTACCCATTCCGCGACGCGACGACTCCCGCGCCCGACGATCTGGATATGGACACTCGCGACGAGACCGCTGCCCGTGAGCCCACGGACACCCTCGACGATCCCAGCGTTGTTGACGATTCGAAATCCGGGGCGATGATCGCCATCGATGACACCCGTCCCGTCGAGGCCACGATCCCCCTCACCGAGCCTGACAGCGCACCGGTGGTGCCCCATCGACTCTACGCCATACCTGGAGTTCCAGTTGTTCCCCTTGAGCTCGTCGAGAACATCCTGAACCACTTGCACGGCTGCAGAGGGGACCTGTGCAAATGTGCCCTTACGCATTCATCGTGGTACCCGTGTGCAATCAAGGTCTTGTACACGGACATTCACATCCTCGGTCGCAGAGAATTTGATGCCTTGCGCGACAGGCTGCGGTGTCGCGATGTCGTCGCACAATGTGCATTTTCTCACACCGAAGCGCTCCGAGTCACCTGCGATGCGATTTATGCACACGACGTCCTCGCCACCCTCGCTGGCGTCACTTTTCCCGAGCTTCGTACTCTGAGCTTCTGCATATATGACCTCGTAGGCGGCCGCTCGCTACCGCAGTCTCAAAGACCCCCGTGGATTCCCCCTCTCCCCTTCTCGAATACTTTCTCCTTCGTGACTACTCTGTCTTTCATCGATCAACTATTCTCGACACTCCGTGAACTCGTACGCACCGTATGCGCCTTTCCTCAGCTGCAAGACCTTGAATTGCGGGGTTTCTGTGGTTTGAAAACCAGGATCGATAATGCACGCATCTGCGTTACACCGACAACAGGCGGGAGGCTCAAATTACGACGGCTTCTTATTGGATGCGTCTATGGTATGGGATACCTCCCCTATTTCCTGTGGTGGTTCTTCAAGACACGGGCTGTACAAGAACCTACATTGCGTATTCTGGTGTGCGCATACCCTGACTGGCGGCGCTCGGGTAGTGGTGGGTGGGCAATACCGCGACCTCCCCCGCGCTCAGACATTATGGCTCAGCTACTGAATCAATTGGGTTCCTCGCTGACCACATTGTTGATCCGGAGCACAGCTAACGGTGAGTCCTCTATCATCCGTGATGTTATCTCGGATATCTGACTGAACAAAACCCTGGCCGCTCAGGCTTGCCATTGAACCTATCCCGAAACTTAGGGTTGGAGACGCTCCAAATACTGATCGGACCGAGGCTGGTTCGCGACGAGCTGCTATGGGAGCTCGGGGGCGCTGGGTGTCAGGAGAGCTTGCTGCCCATGTTGGCCTCCCTTCACAATGCCACGCGCCTTCGCAGGCTTTGGTTCACGATCTGGGTTCATCCTCTGCACGAATACGAAGGAAGCTTCGCATACAAAGGCCGGATGGACTGGAAATCGCTCAACAACCTAGCGACATATAGACAGTATGAGCATCTGCAAGAGGTCGTCGTTAATGTTCGCTACCAATCCATCCACGACACTGAATCCATCCACGACACTGATGAGCAATTTCTGAATGAGTCGTATAACGAGGTCAAGAGGGGACTACAAGAGCTTGTATGGTATTCGCGTGGACTCGTGCGGATACTCATGGATGATCCAATGGACTCGGGGCTGTACTGAAGTAGCCGGAGAATCATCCTTCGTCACCGGTAAGCCATATGATACACCGGTGCATTCATTATTCTTCTGCTGACGGTGAATTGTCGTATACAGAATGCCTTCTCGCACATCCACCAAGATGTCGACGCACATCACCATTGAGCAGAGGAAAAGGCGCGAAGAAGTGGCGTATGCAATGGCGGCAAGTCAGGGCAGCTGGGGAACTAAGCATGGTTCCTGCTCGTCCCCGTGGAGCGTTTTGTACACATATTGTATCTGTCGAGTCAACGAGTCGTCTCGATTCAACCCGAACATGGGTCGATATTTCGGCCACGTACTGTGCCATAGTGAGTACTTCGTGCGTATGTCAACTGCTTGAGTCCTCCCTCCTTCCCTCCTTTTCGCACTGGAGAAGGTCTAATCAAATAGCACGGCTGATTCACAGTATCAGGGTGTCGCGTCCAAAGCGGCGTCGTGCATTCCGTTGTGCACATTAGGCCCGATCACGTCGTTACGCAGCGTCCGCGGTCCAGTCTATCGACTCGGTTCGCATGCGACTTGGCACTTTCGCAGAAGATATCGACGGTGAGGTCCAAACGAAGACTGCTCAGATGGAGCGCGTTCAATGGCGCCAGTGTCGATATGATGGCATTGTCGCATCTAGGACCTGCGAGCAGCCGGCAGGGCGTGCCTTCGGGCAAGATGTTGAGGTCACGTTGAAATTTCTCGAACGCCGCGCGGGAGCATCGCAAACCATGGCTTGTCGTCGCCACACCTGGACTACACTTGCGAGGAAATGCAGAGCGTGAGCGCGCATGAAGGAATGCACTCACTGCGATCCAACGTCCCCCCTAAAGGCGCGCAGCCTCTGGACAAGAGCCTGAGGGACGATGGCACAACGTCAGTTCTGTGCATCCCGGAAGCAACCGAGCCAGGATAGCAAGAAGCTCGCCGGGCCCGGATACGTAGTCGGTAACCTGAGGGCGCAACGTCCAACCTAACCATGCCCAATACCAAGGGAGTATACAGAAGCCCCGTATCATAGCGGAGGAGGGACAGATGGGGCAATGCAGTACCGGGGAGTTAGGCTGCTCATGTGCAACTGCATCCTGGGCCCCACATGGCGAGGGACGCACGGGCGGCAAAGGAAGCGGGGACAAACTCTGACATATCCTGCGACTCCGAATTGACGAAGTTATCGCGAGACACGCTTATCCCCCTCTCGATTACACGTGTAGGCCCGGGGTTGAGGAAAACGCCGTCAGCTTACGTATAAGGAGGCCGCGGAGTGGAGAGCGGCCACAGTGCCCGACAGCCATCGCACAAAACGCTAGCAAAGATTGAAGCCTAGTATGAACGATATCTGTGGTCATGTTCGCGACGCTGACGCGAGCGTGCACGAGTAAGCGCATACACACGGAGATCGAGAACATCGAGCTCACCCGCTACGGTTGTTCTGGCAGAGCTGGTCAAAGGCTATCGGCACTTGAGCGCGTCTCGAGCGAACACTGCGGACAAACCGGTATTTTCGGCCTCCTAAGGTGGCCGTAACATGGTGAAGGCATGTCATTTATATATGGTTTCTAGCATAATAAGTGTTAGCAAGCCTAACATGGAAAGATAGCCTTGATGGAGCCAATGAAATGCCGCCTTTTTCGATGTCAGAACGCAGAGCAGAATGTATGTTCGGTATCAGAAATAAATGACATAGTTTTCCGATGTTATGGTCACCTTAGAAGGCCAGAAATACCGGTCTGTCCGCAGTGGAAGACCTTCAGTCGCTTTCGTATAGGCAAGCCGAGACGCGACGCTCAGACCCACGCCCATTAGATTCAGCGACATTCGTCTGCTTAATCTGTGGTAAGATGTTCCCGAGAGAGGACTCGCGCAGACGCCACATGGTGGCTGCGCACGGTCGGTGAACTCGGCTCCCACAAAGGACTCGGACTCGTGCGTGCATCGTCATCTCGCATTCGTCCACCTTAGCTAACAGCAAAGCACTGCAGTTGAGCCCCGCCCGTAACCCGTAAACGAAGACTGGAGGTGAAGCCAATTGACGTGACAGAGTAGCAGGTGGAATGTATCTTCGCGCGAGGGGCTGTGGTTCGACGTGGTCTTGACATCTTTGTGTTCTGCAATGAATCCAACGCGGTACATCGAATTGTTTGGAAACACAGCAAGGTGTTTATCCTTGAACTATATACCCCCGAACGACGGCGAGGGCGAGTAAGCAAGCGATCTATGATTGGACATCTCACGCACCATAGGTCGTCACCCCCTTCAACTAGAAGTATAGTGCGACATTCATAAACTCGACGCAGACGCGGTCAGGGCCGTAATGTACAGAGGCATCCTATCAGAGCCTGTCAAGCCAGCCGCAGACCGAGATGAACCTCGCAGTCGCGCTCGCCACCAACTACGCCCGCCACACCGGCACGCGCCCACACGCACTCACCAAACGCAGGCAAAAAGGCACCATGGTGCCTACCAAGACTTGAGGGAGGCGTAGACACGCAGCGAGAGGGGCATGAGTCGTTGGGCGCGGCCCAAGAGCGGCGCCCGGGCTCTGCGCTGAGGATAGTGGTGGGTGGTACGCGCAAACCCCCGGAAGGAGGATCCCGCGCACGGGGGCATGGACCCGTGCCAGCAAGGCTTTGGGAGTCACCGCGCGGTGAGAACGCAGATCCGGTCGAGTGCACCTCTGGGAACGAGAGGGCGGCCTATAGGCTCAGTTTGTTTGTTTGTTTGTTAGTTCCATTTTACGTCGCTGAGGGCTATGCCCTATGTAGACGATACATTCGGTGTGCCTTCCTGTCCCTCTATCCTTCCCTGGTCCTCCTCCCCGAGTATCCCTTCGCCGCGGCTCCGGGTGTGGTGGTACAGTCGCACGATGTATAGTAGTGTAGTGAAATGGAATGTGGTCGTGTCTGGCTTTCTGCGCTTCACTCGGCCCACGTCATGCGAATATATAGGCTCAGTCAGTTTCGTACGGCCAATCAGGTTGGGCATATGCAGGTACGGCACCTCGTGAACTTTGGTGGGTCATTTCATGAGGCCGGCGTGCTGCAGAGACTGCTCGTTCACGGAGCTCCGCAGCGTTCAGTGCTGTCGGTTGTGGCAGAGCATAACCTATCCTCACGAGATGCCGAAACGCGCCGCTTGCACAAGTCTGTGTGCGCGGGATGGCAAGTACTGACGAGGAGCGATCTGGTCAAGCCTGAGCTTGAGAAGGTGGTACACCACTGGAAGGTACTACTAGACGCGTTGCACCAGTCGTCCGACCCGCCCGGAGCGCCCTCGTGGCGACAGGCGCCTATTCGATACTGGCCTCCAGCGCTTATACACTACCCTCTTCTCCATGTCATGATCTTCTCCTTGCTGGCTGGTGGGCCGGCCCACAGCAATCCGATCTCCAAGCCGACCATGCTACTCATCTTCGTTGAGCGAAGTATGCATGTAGTCTCCGTGCGTGCGGCCACCCGCCGGCGCTTGCGTCCCAACAGGCATAGATTCTCGTTTCGCCTGCATCCTCGGAGAGTACCGACGAACCGCGTAGTGAGTACACGCACAGTTCTCACATCGCAGGTACGGTTCAGCCTTCTTCCAGACTGGCACCTAGCTCTACGATTTGAATGGAATCAACGCCGGGAGCCTCCTGCGGTCGCCGCGTCGAGATAACCCACACAGAACATCATCCGTATCGACTGACCACTTCGTGCGTAATCCTTCTCTGCGTCACTGCTACAGTGCATCTAACGACGGGCCTCTTCTCTGACCATAGTCGACGTCACGTATACACCGAGCTAAACCACAAGAATCAGAACACGATGAGCGACCGCGCCCGGCCATGCGAAGCCTCAGCCCATGACCCGCAGACTCAACCCAAGTATCCCGAGCAAATCCAGAGTCACCGCCTTCCGCTTCGAACACACCGCCCGGGTATTGACTAGCTCGACGCAAGTTCGTCGGGTCGGGCGCATGCCACGGGTGGCCAGGACGTCGCGGGCTTCGTGCGACGGCTCCGCACTGGGCCCGATTTTGCGACTCTCTGCGCTGCTATGGGAGGGACACCGCCGTACACTCCCGCCTCGGAAACGTCTACTCCTCGCACACTCTTATGTTGGAACAAGCTCGATTCGGTCGCACCGAGGTTAGAGGCACCGCTGTGTCACCTCTCTTCGTCATACTCGAAGGGTCCCTCCGTCCCACCCGTAGGCAATCAGGCATTTTTGGCGACGTGCTTTCTTTAGATCTGCTGCGCAAGCTGATGTTGGAGCTCAAACGTTCGCGACAGGATCAGGATCTCCGAGCGGCCGCATTCATCGACGTCGACGTCATAGGCACGAAATGCCCCCGCATTCAAGACCAAGCCGCCCAGACCCTTTTTCCAAGTAGACTCGCATCCTGGCTGCCGCATATATGCGCTCGTCGCTCTGCTCTCTGACACCATTCGTCAGGCTCTGCGGTAAGCAACCGTGACCCTCCTACTTGACCAGGTCTGACCTTGTTCACATGCGGTGAATTAACCTCCGACTGTAATCTTTCGCTCAGTCTCGGGGTCTGGGCTCGATAGCATACGACACCGAGGGAGCGGGACTGACGCCCGAGACAAAGGTCCGTGCATATCTGATGAGCGAGGGGAAACGTGCGGGATGATTCACCTCAATGGGAGAAGATGCCGATGCTCAGACGTGTGTTGTCTCCGGAGTCTGGACGCGGGCCGCGCGCTCTGCATTCACTAGCTGCGTCGCACTCCCACGCGTCAGGTTCTGCGGCGGGTGAGTATCGACATCCCCTGCGCTACCGTCCTGCTAGCCCTTCACCAGCTACATCGTATGCAATGGCAGGGACCCAGAAACTGATTGATTTGTTTCCAGACTCATGGAAATTTGCTTTCATTGCCTACCCGTGGTATGCCTGCCTCTTGAGGCAACAACCGGGACTCGGACGCGAAGGCAAAGAGAAACGCTCACATTGCGCGCAACCCGCGTCTACGGCGCGCGAGGAGGGATGCAAAGCCTAGGTAGTGCGCCTCTTCAAGGTTCATTTCATTATATTCCTTCCAGCTCGTGCACGCCATCGGAGTCTGATGACCACACCCATGAGCAGATGAACCGGCGGCTTCCCCGCAGTTCATTCAAGTTGGGTTCGGGGTCTTTGCCCAGTCGTCTTTGCTCTCCGTCGGTGTAGGCAATGACTGTGTCCATTGCCATTGGTGCGTGCTCCGATCAGGCGTATGCTCTACTCAATCGCCACGATATAGACACAACGCGAAATGCCGTGAGTTCCGTTTTACCTACAGATTGGCCCAACTGGCTCAATCGGCTTGACCTTAGAGCATGACAGCCGAGAACAAGGCGCCTCTGTTGTGCGTTATGTAATGTTCGTAGTGAAAGCCTAGCCGGTTGGGAAATTAAAGCGGGCCGTCCGGCGAGCACCTCATGGCCAGAGATTCTTCCATTCGCACGACACACTGCCATGCGATATCAGATTGGTTATCACAGACTCATCTCTCTTTACAGGACCACCACCTGCCCATCCACTCCTTGTCGACACGAGCACCCCCGCGCCCGACGACCCGGATAGTATGGACGCTCCCGACGAGACAGCTGCCCGCGAGCCCGCGGACACCCTCGATGATCCCAGCGATGTTGACGACTCGAAATCCGGGGCGATGATCGCCACCCGTCCCATCGAGGCCACGGTCCCCTTCGCCGAGCCTGGCAGAGCACCGGTGGTGCATCGACTCTACGCCGAACCTGGAGTTCCAGTCGTTCCTCCCAAGCTCGTTGGGAACATCCTTAGTCACCTGCGCGACTGCAGATGGGTTCTGTGCGCCTGCGCCCTGACGCATTCATCTTGGTACCCGTGGGCTATGAAGGTCTTGTACGCGGACATTCACATCCTCGGTCGCGGACAATTTGATGCCTTGCGCAAAAGACTGCGTCGTCGTGACTCGGATGTCGCACATCACACTCCATTTTCTCATACCGAAGTTTTCGCCTTCACCTTCCCTGATGGAAGGGATCCCTGCATACCCGACGCCCTCACTGCACTCGCTGGCGTTGCTTTTCCCAAGCTTCGTACGCTGCGCTTCTCCACCGTATGCAGCTCGAGTCGCCTGTACTATGGGCATCACTGGTGCTCAGCTCGTGGCCCGTCTCAAACGCCCCCGTGGAGTGTCCCTTTCTCCTTCTCGAATTCCTTCTCCTCCGTGACTACTCTGTCTCTCACCTGTCAGAGATTCCGGGGGTTGCGTGAGCTCGTGCGCACTGTATGTGCCTTCCCGCGGCTACAGAACCTTGAATTGCAGGGTTCCTGTCATTTGGCGTTCGAGGATGCAGCTAACCTCTGCATTACGCCGACAACGGGCGGGAAATTGGGATTACAACGACTTCTTCTCAACTGCGGGGAACGCACACCCCAGCACTTCATTCCCTGGTTTATCAAGACACGAGCTGTACAAGGACGTACATTGCGTAACCTGGTGTGCATAAACCGTAACACGGACGTGCACAACTCGAAGCTCCCACGTCTCCCGCATTGCACGGCTCAGCTAGTGAATCAACTGGGTTCCTCACTAACCACATTGACGATCTCGGTTACAGCTGTAGGTCAGTGCTCAATCTTCCATGTAATATCTCTGGTATTCAACTGAACATCATCCCGACCAACTCACTCAGACCCGCCCATTGACTTATCGCAAAACATAGCGCTAGAGACGCTCCACCTGTTCATCGCATCGCATGCACACGAGGCCCTCGAATGGCCACCGGAGCTCCAGGAGCACATGTGTAGAACGACCTTGCTGCCCACACTCGCCTCCCTTCACCGCAACACGCGCCTTCGCAGGCTTTCTTTCACGATACAGGTCATTTGTCGGCCCAGACACACGGAACGTTCCTCGGACGTATACGAAGGCCAAATGGACTGGCGGTCGCTGGACATACTGGACACCTACGGACAGTATGAGCATCTGCAAGAGGTCGTCGTCATTGTTGACTATTGCCGATCTAGGTTTCAGAGATCTCCGCGATTTCAGGAGGTCAAAGTACAGTTCTATAATGAGATAAAGCGGGGACTGCAAGAGCTTGTATGGTATTCGCATGGACTCGTGCGAAATGAACAGGGAATCTTGGAGCATCCATCGCTGGAACATCCATCGCTGGAGCTAGCTACATGGCAGGAACATGTGGAGTATGGATGGTCGCGGCAGCGTCCAACAGGGGTGCCGAAGCGTCGACCACGGGCGACGGAGCGTCCACCACCGTTGACGGAGCGTCCACCACGGGCGACGGAGTATCCATACAGTTTGCGGCCAACGCTTCCTCCAGAGGAATTTCCGAGATATATCTGCAAACTCTGTGGGCAAGGATTTTTTTACGGTGATAGGCTAGATCGCCACATCTGGAAGTCGCACCGTAAGTGAACTGCGCTCCTACAAAGACTCGTGCGTGCATCGTCACCTCGTATTCGTTCACTTTGGATAACAGCGGAGCACTATATAGATTCGTCCCATCCGCAAATCATGAATCGACGAGGGAGGTGAAGCCAATGGTAGCAGCAGGTGGGATCTATCTTCGTACGAGGTGTTGCAGTTCGATGCGCCGCCGCTATTCTCTTGACGTCGGTATTTTGGAATACATCGCAACGCGGCGCGTTTCCTTCTTGGATGCTCAGCTGCATTTGCGCTCGAGCTACACCTCGAACGACCACAAGAGCGAGTAAGCACGCGATCTACAATCAGCCGACTCACGCACCATCAGTTTCACCCCCTTCAACTATCAAGAACAAGCCCTCATAAAATAAGACGACCTTCATGATGCATGAACTCTCGTCCCAGAACACGGTCAAGGCTGTGAGGTGTAGAGGTCTGACTCGCAGTACGGCTCAGCAGATCACGTTACTAGTCCTGACATCGCACCCAAAGAAATTCGGCTCGAAAATCGGTAGTGCGTTCGTGCGTAACCCGCCGTGAGATCCAAAAGCAACATGTTACTCACCGAAACCAAGCACGCAGCTTGAGTCCTTCCGCGGCGGCGGCGCGTCGATAGGCCCGAGGAGCCTGCCATGCGTCCAACCGGGTCTACCCAAGCACAAACCCGGGTCCGCGATTCACGAGGCATCCTGTCAGAGCCTCTCGTTAGCCTGTCAATGTCAAGCCAGCCGCCCCGCAACGCGCTCGCCACCCACCACGCCTATCACGCCGGCACGCGCCCACACGCGCCCACCCAACGGGGGCAAAACGCGCACCACGACCATCCCCCGAGGCTCCGCTCCCCCGGGACGTCAAGCGAAGGGCATCGGTACGGCAGACGCAAGCGCGACTCGAAGCCAAAAACGCAAAATAAAGCGCCGGATGCTGCTGGGGGACCCGGTACCCCTCCCCTTCCGCCGCCGCGCGCACGAGCGAGCGAGCGAGCGAATTGGAGCGGACGCGCCGACGCGCGGCGGGAGGGGCCAGGGTCGATATGGGGGGGCATGTTGGGTGCGGGACTCGGAGAGAGCCTGTGGCCAGAACGGCGCCCGGACTCTGCACGGAGGGGTGGTGGAGGAGGTGGTGTGCGCGATCCTCCAGAAGGAGGAACCCGCGCACGGGCGTGCGGATCCGTGCCATAATGGCGGCATTCAATAGACGTCGCCGCGCGGTGAGAACGCCGATCCGATCGCGTGCCTGCGCGGCGGGCGGCCTGTGAGATAGGGTGGATCGTGTGCGTACGGCATCGGGATGGGTACGGTGCCCCGTGAGCTCGGATGGGTAGATCTATGAAGTCGGCGTGCTGTAGAAGGGACTGCGGGTTCGTGCAGTTCCGGAACGCAGCGTTCATGCTAGTTGTGGTAGACCACGGGCTATCATGAGGTGTCGGCACGCACGGCGAGATTCCGCTTGCACGGTATGTATGGATCTGATGAGCGGCGATCCGTTCAAGCTGGAGTCAGCAAGTGGTATACGACGCGACTCACCCGCGCTGCCGCCAATCCTGAGCAGTCCGCCTCGCTCGGAGCGCCCTGGCTCGCGCAATAACCTCGTAAGATACGCCCCGCTAACGCCGTCGGCGCCTCCCGCAAGTGCCTGCCCTCATGATTCGCGTTCTCCACCTTATCCTGAGAACGAGTCTACCCGTGGGGCACGACCCCGTACGTGCATGCGCCGGGGACCCTTCTGGGTGCGTGAGAAGGACAGGCGGGGAGGTACTACGGCTCTGGCGACGGCCTCGGCGCGGCTGGGTGCGGATGCGCAGTGCCGTAAGGGGCGAAGGAGGGATCGTCTTCGAGTTCGCCGCTCAGGCTCGGTAGGCTATGGCTCCCACCTAACGTCGCAGGAGCGCAGCCTCTCGCAGACAGGAAGAGGGACCCGGTAGAGCACTAGGCCTGCGCGGCTCGTCCGCGCCTGGAGGTAGGACGAGGCCCGCTGTGGATGGATAGAGTGTTACGTGAGTCGATAGGAAGGACGCCCTACACTCGAGATGGGCTTGACAGCTGCTGCCTCGGTCGATGTTCGCCTCCGGATCTTGTTAGAGGCGCGGCGCGTGCCTATCTCGTGAGCTGCGCGGATGATAGGCCCTGGCCGTGCGGGCGGACACGGCGCAGCGGACCCGCGTGGGGTATGTGCGCAGGGCAGGCTAATCTCATCGAGGCCCCGTTTCTGGCTTCCCTGAGCTTGCGAGGGGGCGGATGGGAGGATCGATGTGTGCGAGCGCGAAGGGGTGCGGCGAGCAGTGATAGGCTCGGACGGACGCACAGCCGCACACGGTGGTGCTTCTGCGGACAGGCACGCTGGAGGGCGCCCCGCGCGAAGACATTCAGTGGGCGGCTGGATATGGGGGATCGTCGCTCGGGTGTGTGCGCACGCGCCAGGCGCGACTTGAGTGCGGATAGAGCGTCGCAGAGTGTTGCTGCTAGAAGCTGCGATGGAGGAGGAATGTCGCGTATCGATGGGTGTTGGTGTGCATCGTCGCGGGTTGAAAGTGAGTGGTGCATAGAAAGAGAGAGGCTTGGCGAACAGAAGTTCGGATGGACCACTCACTGGTGTTCCTAGGAGAGCTGCTCCTGGCACTTGTCCGCTGACGACAGCCTGGGCCTTCTTCAGACGTCCTCCATGTCCTACGTGTGGCATGTCCATCACCGGGACATGCCGGGCCGCTCCTGGGAGGGCTTCTCGAGTGATAGACTCAGGCGCGCGCGCAGACGTGTTACGGTACGCTTGATCGAAGCCCCATCTTGCGCTCGGTCTACACTTCCCTCGTGCTCGACGTTCCGAGTCCCGTTTACGTTCTGCATACCCCGAGTATGCAACGCGGCGAGAGAAGTCATTGTGAATCCCCGCGAACAACTGGGGTCGGACAGATATTCGGGGCCATGTTCGTACAACGGCTGCCCCGACTTTGGACAACCGCGCGGGACCTACGGTAGTCATTCCACGTGAGCATTCGGCCTGTATGCGCGGAGGATCCAGTCTTGGATGGTGTACTTTACGGATGCATTTTCGGCTTTCGAAGGCAGAGCAGTCCACGACGTCAACCTGGCAATGTCATACCGCACTACATTAAGCCTCCGCCGCGCTGGTCGAAGGACGCGGAGGCTGACGGGCACCGGCTCATCGCTGATATGATTCGAATTCGAACCGCGCGACCAATGAACCCGCCAGCCTGGCGATCGCTGTGATCGAGCCGCTCCAGGCTCCAGTGTGCGGGACGGACACACCCATCATGCGGAAGCATATGCGCGGCACGAGCTGCCCGCGGTCTCTGGCTGTGTGGGCCACTGGCAAGGCAAGGCAAGGCAGCGACGGGGATGTGCCGTGCGAGCCAGACGTGGGGCGACGCCGCGCCGCGCTCAATAGCAGACTTCGCCAGCCAAAATCCAGGACCGAGCTAGAGCGCGAAGGGCAGGGGCGCGCGCGCTGGGCAGCCATGTTAAAGCCCCCGCGGCGAGACGGGATCGCGGGGTCGAGCGGGCCCCGAGGCTCGCGGGAACGTCAAGGATCAGGGAGTAGGATCTGAGAGAAGCACAGCACAGGTGGACCCGTTTCGCCGGCCTGCAACGGCGAAGAATGTCTTCTTGCGCGGCGCCATGACCGGGATGTACTCAAAGCGGCGCACCCACTGCGTCCGCGGACCCACCATGACGTCGTCTGGTGTGTGTGCGCGCACGATCGCCTCCGCCGGGGCCGCGGCGGGTGCCAAGCGACTACGCGCTTTGAGACCGCCCTGTGGGTCCGCGGACGCTGTGTACGTGTTGGCTAGCCATATTGGCGGGTACGCGGGCGATGTGTGTGCCGTGGAGTGCGAGCTGCTCGTGGGGGCAGCATTCAGTAGACAGGGCGTGCAGCTTTTGCGTACGTAGCCTGTGGCTTAGCGGGCACATCGAGGATCCACCTGGCGTGTGCGGCCCCGTGTGGGTGCTGTCGCCCGAAGTATGTCGCGTCGCGTGGTCGAGAATGGTGGAGGAGCGATTCGACGCCGGAGGAGTGCAGGAGCAGAAACGGGTCGGTGGAAGGACGGGTGGCTCGCGGGGGCTGCCAGCGCGGGTGCGCGGCGGCGCCGCCAAATGAGGTCGGCCCATCACACGCACTTTCGCAGTACGCGGATGGCATTGTCTGTATGCGACCAAGGTGGCTTGCGGAAGAAGACGAGTTGGGGCGCGGTGACATCGGAAGTGATCGATAAGATCGGGCCGCGCGCGAAGCAGCGGGGTAAGAGGCGCCCATGGCGATCTAGATCGCGGTCGATGCCCTTGCGAGTCTCCCATCCGCTCCCTCGACCCCCTCCTCCGCAATCGTATATATATACCCCCGCCATGCACAGCCAAACCACACATCTACCGCTCTCTCGACTTCGCATTCTAGCCTCCATCGCTTTCGCATCTTCACAACTTCGCCTTCTCGCACTTACTCTCGACGACCATGATCCGCTTCGACAGCATGCCGCCCGAGGTCATGCAGGCCATGTGCACGCCCATGCACCTCATCATCCCGCCCGCGCCCGCCGCGCACACCGGCGCGCTCTACCTCGGCTCCTTCACCGCCGCGCTCGACGAGCCCCTGCTTGACCAGCACCGGATCGCCGCGCTCATGCAGGTCCTTGACGCGCCCTGGGTGCCCAACGCCGGCGCGGCCGCGCGCCCCATCGACTGCTACCGCCTCGACATCCTCGACTCGTCCACCGCGGACATCCGCCCGCACCTCGAGCAGGCGGTGCGCTGGATTGACGACCGGTTGCGGAGGGGCATGAACGTGCTCGTGCATTGCCAGCAGGTGTGTTCTAGCGCGAGATTGCGATGTAGGGGTGGCGCGCTGACGGAACCGTGCAGGGCGTGAGCAGGAGCGCAGCCATTGTGATTGCGTACCTCATCTACACGCAGAACATGACCTACGAGACCGCGTTCGACCTCGTGCGCCGTAAGCGCGCGTGCATCAAGCCCAACTCTGGCTTCGTCAGGTGAGTGTTTCCTGGTGCATACACCCACCCGTCGCTGACCGCGCCACATCAGGGCACTCCAAGAATGGGAGAAGAAGTGGCGCAATGTCGGCGCGGATACCCGCCCGCTCATGCGCAGAGCCTCGACGACTCCGCGCTAGCACGCACCTACATCCTCATTTGATTTCGTTCTCTCTCATCTGTATTATTTCGCGCCGGCGCATATATCCGTTCTATATTTTTACCCACCCGATTCAATCACATTCTGCTGGAGTGCTCCCCATTGCTACGACCTGATGAGCTTCATGGCGTCTGCCCATTTTTACTCTCTAGTCCCTTCATCAGTCGCGTCCTTCTGCTTTCAGGTCTCACTCGATCCCACACCTGTAACCCGCTGCATGCTATTACCTCCACCGCTGTACGACCTATTGGAGGACACTCAACCTATTCGCCACTCCACGCAATGTATCATAGCTGTCCCTGCTATTTGTTGAGCACGCGAGTGCCTGACGCGCTGTGGAAAGCTTTGCGCCGTCATTGAGTGTGGCACATTGGGCGCAGAAGCCGAGCCGGCCCCGATCGCTGTCACCTGTCCTCCAGCAGACGTCTAGAGAGGCACGCCGCACGTCGTCGAACGCCGCCTAAAGCGACCGGCCTTCGATCCTGGAAATGGGGATGCTGGAGCTTTGTATCGACCGGCAGACACCTCATGCAGACCATTATTGAGCCATAGAACATGAAAATGAAGTCGTCGAGCATGTGCGGTAGATACTGAGTGACCTAAGCATCGAGGAGTCTGGAGGTTGTCGCCAGACACAATGTGGCTGAGGCCGGTGGCGCGAGGCGTTTAACCTCGGACTAGCGGGCAACCGTACTCCCAGGCTCGTGCGCGTGCACATCCGTTCGACGTTCGACACTCGACGAGGGGCATCATGTTCACATCCATTCATTGCGCGTTGTCGGTGCGCTGTCGATCTGTCTAGTTGGCTCTCACTGTTCATCGCCCGCGCGAAGATGCCGGAGGCCGCATGCCGTGCGCGTGCCTCGCTCGTGAGTCGCCACTCCGAGCCTGATCCTGCCGGTGCGCAATTTCCCTCGGAGGTGTGTTCTCATGACCAGACTCGGAGTGCGTGCGGTTCCCCCGTACTGGCACGGCGAGGCCTATCTCTCTGCGGGGCCACAGTTTAGGCCTATTATCGGCATCCGGTCATGCCTCCTTCGTCTCCTCAATGGGACATTGGCTTCAAGCTGCGTTAGCCAAGACTTGTTGAGTGGTATACCATGCCATCAGAAAAGTCCTCGCGTGCTGCGGGTTCGTTCGGCTACGTGCGTCGTGGGGAGCGAAGGGGCAGGTGAGGGTACAGTATGAACTCGGTGCGTAGACGTCTACCTGCATACCAAATCGCAGCATTCCGTGCACACACGCCCCAAAAGATACTTGCTGGGCCACTTGCTTCTCGATGAGGCGTATCGCCGTATCGGAACGACGGCAGGGTATCAGCGTATGTATTATGTCTGCACACGAGCTGTCTGACCCCAGTTGTCTTAGTCTTCCAGGGGTCACGTCCCCTCGCCTTCCCAAAGGTACATGAAGAATTAACGGAGGTGTATGTCGCATTCCCGCTCCTCAGAAGCCCGAGCTCGTCGGTGCCAGTGACCGCGGGCGCGAGGCGGATGGGGCGTCACAGCGCGCCGTCCGCAGACCTCGCGGACAGATATATAGCAGCAGATTCCAGAACCTGGTATCGCGCTCTGACTTCATGGTTGTCGTTCAGCGAGTCAACCAAACTCTGCGTGCGCTGTGCGTGACCTAGATGATGTATAGGGGCTTACTGCATGTTTGCGCCAGTGCTGCGACCATGTCCACAGACATCGTCTCGACTCGTTCGATGTCGACTTGCATGGTGCGTGGTTTCTCATAGGTACGCAAGTTTCCCTGCCGTGCTCCCGTGGCTCGCCACGACCTATATACGCACCGTTCTTCGCCGCCTTTGCGCCCCGGCCGGGTCCGGTAAAAGTGTGCCTATGACGCCATGCTTTCTGAGCGGGTCACTCGGCGTATGTGCAATACGTGTTGTGGTCCTACGCATCATGATGCCCCCGTGCGATATCACAACGCATGGATGCTACGACGGCGTCGATGTCCCAAACCACATACACGACGACATGACCGCCTTTGGTACCCCTGAGACATACAAGCAGGACCCATGCGCACTACAATGGCTTTCCAGCCTGAGAACGGGATCTTGTCTGAGGTAAGTGCTTGCCACATTCATATGCCGGAATTCAGCATATCGGACTCACCCATGAACTTAGGTACGCAGCTGTGATGACCGTTTCTCCCGTTTCCGCAACACTGCTACTGCGTCCCGAGGCTAGCCCCGCTTGCATGCAGGCCCTGCGAGTGAGCGACACGCTGTCTTGCCTACTATGGAGGTAGCGTGGATTCACGAAGTTATCGCCGCTCAAGCCCTCGGCGATGCGTACATGATATGTGAGCTCGATGATCTCCAGTCATTGTCGTAGGCTTAGTTTTGCATTATCGAGCAGGAAAGTAATCGTGCACACCGTGATCAGAGATGATATGACATCTAGTGCCGGCTTCTATGAAGTCAGTGCCCGATCCTCCGTCGAGTTGGCTTGCGTCGGCCGTTCACAGCGACTCTGCGCTACTCGAATGCGCAGGAGGGCGAAGTTTCTCTTTTCTCAGGTAGCCACCTCTCCCGCGGTTGGTCACACCCGGCGGGATGAGTGCAGGGCGTGGGACCCGCCTCGACTTACGTCCAAGCCTATGTGCGTCCTCGCTTCCTTTACTGTCTTTGCTTCCCCTGCATCGCGTAGTTCACTTCGACAGGCACACAGGCCACGAACGGTCCTGCGAGGGGCTCCGATTTCAGTGGTTATTTGTACGCTCTATTCCTCCTCAGGCTCCTTCAAGTGCTCCTTCTCCTGTCTGGCAACCTCCTGATCGGGTTGGCCCTAGTCGATCAATTCTTTGTCGGGCATTTGGCACAGTTGGTAGCCCGCACGCTTCGCATTTTCGTAGTTGCGTGCGATGACGGGGCAGTGGCGCGGGCGTGACGGCGAGAGAGACGGGCGGCGCGCGCGCGAGAAGATGACCGCGGTTTGTGGTGGATGGACTCGGGTAGGGAGACGAACGGCCTGCTCCGGTGTAGGTCCGGGTTCGACTCCCTGAGTGTCCATCTCATAGGTAGCCATGTCTTTTTTCATGCACCAACAAGAGCATTGCGGAACAACCCTCCCATTTGTTGAATGAAGATTGCTGAGGTGATGTGACACCCGTGTCCATAGATGGTTCTGTCCAAAAGGTCGAGCTCACGCACGCCTCGATCGATCACAGTTTGTTTAGAGGGATAGAATCGACGAGGATTTAGTCGACGGAGCGTACATGCTGCTACAGCGTCGTCGAGGACGTGTGGCATCGTGAGAGACGTATCCTATTCGTGAACGTTACCTGTTCTACTGATACGTAAATATACTCGTACCACTACCCTACACTAAGTACACAAGACCTATAGGATACATCTACAACCCGTCAAAGAAAATGATGAGATACGGGCGCGCGTAGCTGCAGCGGAGGCTCAGTCACCGAGCCGCATGCAATAATCGGGGTTGCCCGTCGGGTTGAGGGCCCAGTTCGGGAATGCGGTCGCCTTGCCGGACGCGCCGCCGACGGCGAAGGAGTACACGAAGACCATGATCTGCGTGCCGCCGTCGAGCGCGGCGGACAGGAGGAAGTTGTACTTGCGGAACCAGCGCGGGCGGTGCTTGCGGAGGTACCACTGCGAGAAGACGGCGACCGCGAGCGAGGTCATCCACGACGAGTTGATCCCGACGGAGAGGAAGCCGAGCTCCGCGACGACGACGGGCGTGAAGACGTAGTTGAAGCCCGCCCGCGGCCAGCGCCGGTGCGCGAGGTAGAACGGGATCGGCACGCCGAGGCCGGCGATGATCATCCACGGGATGAACCCGTAGCGCGCGCCGGGCGCGTAGAGCGGCTTCGCGAGCGCGCCCCAGGTGATCGCGGCGGAGTTGTACGACTGCACCTGCTGCCCGGACCAGACGTTCGTGCCCTGGACGTCGAGCAGGATCTCGCGATTGCCGGAGATGACGGACTTCATGACGACGTAGTTGAGCACGCCGCCGACGATCCCGCCGAGCGTCTGGCACAGGAAGGTCACGCGCGGCGGGAGCTTGGTGTACTGCCCGAGCTTGAGGTCGCGGAGCATGTTCAGCGTGAGCTGGTACGTTTGGTAGCCGTCTGCGGTGCACTGGTCAGAGGGCAGACTACGAGAGGGCTTTGAAGGGCGACTTACAGAGCGTGAAGTACATGTTGGCGACGGGCTTGCCGGGGATCATCGCACCGCCGACCATCTGGATGAGGAACTGGAGCGACGGCTGGTACCCGACGGTGGCGTAGAGCGTGCCAAGGATGGGCACGAACGCAGTGGAGAAGATGAGCGCGACGATGAAGCCCCACCAGGGCAGCCCCGACTTGGCGGCGTACAGGAGACCGAGGCCGAGCGCGAACGTGATGAGGAAGAGGACGCCGAACCACCAGAAGGGGACCTCCTTGTAGACCTTCATCTTCTGGTAGTGCGCATCCTGGCACTCCTGCGTGCGCACGTTTCGCACGACGTTGTAGACGTCCCTGGCATGCCAGATGAAGAAGTGGGTCACCGCCGCTGCGAGTGGGATGTGAGATGAGGTACATGACTGAGCGGGATGGATACGTACTGCCGATGTACATGGTACGCGAGAGCTGGTAGAGCGTCTGCGATGCGGCGTACCACGGGAGGCCTTGCTCAGCGAGGGCCGTGCTGTTGAGGGTGAAGTCGGGGTTCAGGATCGCCAGCTGATCATACTCCTCGCCGTTCTCGTAGAACAGGAGCTGCGAGAGGAAGGGGAAGTTCTGCGCGTTCCAGGTGTTCCGCGCGTAGCACGCGCAGAACGCGAGGCTGGGTCACAGTCAATACAAGAAGGCACGGAGCGACAGACGGCAGACTCACATGCACGTGATGACACCAGCGTACAGGGACAGCTGCGTTGCGAGGGGAGTGAACAGGGAACCGATGGCGCCTCCACCGGAACCGATGTAGTTCCAATCGAGCGACAGCGCGAAGAGACCGAGACCCTCGTTTCCGGCGGCACCGCCGAAGATGCGGGTGACCCAGGGGCTCTTGCGGTCCGCGAGGCAGATGATCGAGATACCCGTGAGCGTCCTGCGAGCGGGGCTGTCAGCGAGGGGCGCGAGGGGACGGACGCGCGGGCGACGTACGGAGCGATGTACTCTGGGAACCATTCCCATACGAAGATGCCGACGAGGACGGCCCAGAAGAAGATGCGGCGCTTCCGCTGGGTGAAGACGCCGCCGCCGCGGTGCATGGCGTCGAAGAGCTGCACCTGGGGCATGAGGAAGGGGTAGACCGCCCATGTGGGGTAGACGAGGTAGTCACGCGCGAGGCCGACGAGACCGTAGCCGATGAGCTGGGACGCAATGAGCCTGTATCGCGCCATGGGCGATTAGTATGCTTCTGCGAGCATGAGGAAGAGCACAGTAACGTACGTGAAGATGCCAATGGCGGGGTTCACCGTAACGTGGTAGTATAGGTCCTGAGCGGCAAAGACGGAGATGGCGATGGCCTGGTCGGATGCGGTCGTCTAGTGCGCGCGTGTTCGTCAGAAAGCCGCTGGGTGGAGGCGAGGCGTGTCCACTCACCGACATGATGCTGATGGCGACGTGCTCCTTGAGATCTATGACGCGATGGCGTGTGAGCGCGATAAGCTAGGCAGATGTGGGGAGGACATACTGAAGGGGCCGGGGTTGACGAAGCGCCAGAAGCGGTTGTCACGGGTGCGCATGCGGGTGGTCGCGTGATTGGGGCCGGGGAGGACGATCTCGAGACCGCGGCCGAGAATGAAGGCGAAGACCTGGAGGAAGAGACCAGAGACTTGGACGGTCTGCGGGCGGAAATACTGCAACGATGGCTTAGCACGGTTGTGGACGACGGTAAAGAGGGAGGATCATACGAAGAGTTCACCGAGCACTGCAGCGAAGCAGGCAAGGCCGAGACCGAGGAACCAGGTGCGGAGGGTGAGGATGGGGAGGGATGGGTCGTCGTCGAGAGATACGAGACGGAGGGCGTAATCGGTGTCCTTCTCAATGGGACGCTCCTTGCCGGAGGCGTCGAGGTCGATGGCACGGACATCCTCGGAGACCTAGAGAGTGGTGAGCTTGTGTGGTGAGGAGAGAGGGAGTTGCTCACATCACCGATGTCGGCGGCATTGAGCTGAGCCGGGTGGGTGGGGAGGTGGTGGTCAAGCGGACCCTTCTCGTTGACAATGTCGTGGATGGCAGACGCCTTCTCGTCCGTGACGGACGAGCCGGACGTCTTGCGCTCGATGGTGGCCATGGCAGCTTAAGAGCCCGTCGGGGACGGGTGGCGATGGCGCGAGCGACGAGAGAGGACGGGAGCCTGAGGAAAGGAGAAGGCATGGCGTGGTAGCTTATATGTATGTTGTAGAAGCAAGGCACGACGGGCGGCGACGATAGCCTCATATTGCGATAGGCGGAGGAAGGAGGAGGAGCATATGCATCCCACCTCCGCGCCACATGCATCGGCGCCGCCGCCACCCTTGGCACGTCTCGATCACTCCCGCTCGCGACGCCGGACTCAGGCACTCTCTCCTCAGATTGTGCCTGGCGAACACCGCACGCCCTGCATTGGCACGACTATCTGCAGACATTCTGGATGGCGATTGAATCTGAGGCAAGGCACCGATCTCGTCTTTTCAACATGAGAGCTTATCACACTTCATTCAAATAGTGCACCGTATCTCCTCGACCATATGGCGCGGGATGCTACATTACACCGTGTACCGACGAAGTACCACCGGTGCCGTCTGTCGCCTCTCGCGGGTTCGCTTTGGGCCATGGACAACAGGCTGGTGCGGGCGAGGTGCAGACGCCAAGAGTTCATTCCGACGTGTTCACATTGCCAGACATATATACGACGGTCTACTCTACCCGGATCAAGCACATCATCTATGCGAGCATGTGGTCCTAGTGCAGGAACAAGGCTTGCGACTCCGCCTCATGGAAAGTAGTGCTCCCATCTGTGGAGCGTGCTACGCGCTAGCACCCGACCGAGAGGATTGAAACACTCGATACCCGTTCGTGTCCCGTCTGTCCCTACCGCGGCTACTTACTGATCCTTCGGATCGTTCTGCTTCTGCGACGAACGTCCGCGGTCGGTCTTCAGCCATAAGCATGGACTTCTACCGCCGGCATGGACATTCCACACGCACGGGCCCGGATCATTGTCCCACTGAAAGCCATGGGACAACTTCGTCACAGCGAAGCCTCGACCGGGAGAGAATGTACTCGCACACGACATGGTCCATAGTCTCGGAAACAAACAAAACCTTCACCCGGCGTGCGGGGTACGTGTCGAACCTACGCAAGCTTGTAGCTACTCGAGAGGCCTGTGACGAACCACTTGCTAACGAACTGGTCTCGCCAGGCACAGCTCGTCTTACACGCCTCGAGGCGCGCTCGTCCAGTAGCCCAAATCCCTGTATATAGTGCGTACCTGATGTCTGTGATGGCCGGCCTCTTATCGAACGGCAGTTTGGAGCCCGGTATCTGAATGAACTGTTGATGTTGCTCGTTTCTAGAAGACCCATAGGATCGCAACAGGCTGACATCCCGACATCGTAAGTGTACCAGCGGCGACCCGTATGGAGGACGCGAAGACGTGCTGTCATCAACACGCTGTGGTAGCCTTGGGCCGGTGGCTGTCGCTGCATGCGGTGGTTCAGTGACTCCGTCGTCTTAGTCTCGATGAGGTCAACACTGACTGGTACCCGCCAGGGAGGCGAAATATGCGCCGTAAATCTATCACCTCCGGCCTCTAGGTTCATTCTTGTCTCGTAGGCATCATTCTGACTGGAATGCGGAGTACATGACCGCGCCAAATCGACCCTGCTACTTCATCATGTGGCGCTGGAGTTCGCCAGGTGGGCATACGTGACACCCTCGTTGGCGTCTGGGGCATCGTAAATGTCATCAATGTGCTCAGGGTGTATTATGGCGCTCGTCTTCGTACTTCGAGCAGGCATACTAATCGACCGGGTACAATGGCCGCCCACAGGCTGACACTTTCATTATGGAGCACAGCTCGGTCAATCGGGTATGCACGGAGAACTTGAAACGCAAGCCACGATAAGCACCGTATTGGCTATGCTCCTCGCCGTGCTTAGCGGCCTTTTGTGATCGTACATCCATCGACGCGCCTCCTTAGCACTAGTGAACATCATAGGTGCGCCTTCGTGAGCCGACTTGTTACTTCCCGCTCATGCACAACTCATCTTGAGGCCACAGGTGCATGCGGGCATCCATTTCCTTTCGGAATTGTACACATGCTCGAGAGCTGACTTTAACCCTGAGGTAATCAATCGGCTAACGACGTCTGAAATGGCCTGGCTTCTCACTGTGTTCCATAGCGAGGTATGCCTGTTAGGTTCTTGCTGCTCTAGATAACGATTTGACGGACGACGTTCACCTCGCGAGATCCCCCTGCTCCAAAGCCTCAGTGAATTGAACCTCGGCGTTCGAACAATGACGCCGACTTCGATTGCTTGCCAGTGCCTAGCAACGATTGGAGCGTGAACCGCTGATGATTCCTATAGGGTGCCACGGCGAGTGCTCAAATGCGTCAGCGTTGACCTTCAAGCTGACTAAAAGACGTACAGCAGCTGGCATACCTTTCGAGGTGCGGCATACTCATCACTCCGAGTGGCAGACTGTCACTTTCCGGCACAATGGGGCGACCAGCTAGCATTTTTCGCAGGCACAAACGCTGGCCGCCCATGCTATACTCGCTCCGGCATGAGGATGATACCAAATCCGGAGAAGACTTCAGCGATGGTTTTGATGCATCAAAACATGTCGCAACCTGACGGCGATTTTTTGGTGTGGAAGCGCGTGCTCTGAGGGCAACGGGAACCAGAACAGATGTGCATACTATCTGTTGCGGGCCGTCACGTTGTAGCTCTCGTGCGTCGTCTACTGTTTGGATTGTTGCTATTTTGACCCGTTCCGTCTTCCGCTCGGCAGCGGGTAACTACCAAACCTACAAATGCCCCGACTTCCAGCTACAGCTGGCATCATTGCCTGCATGTTTCCCATTGTCGCCTCGCAAAATGTTTCGAAAAATCCTGAGCGGCTGTAACGGGGCTAGACAAGCAAGCGATCCATCGTGCATTACGCTCCGAGAAGGTCAGTTGCCAAGAAGGTTTCTATATGACGTATTGATCGTAAACAGCGAGCGAATAGAAGATTTCGCGTCAGCGTGCATTGCATAAGACATAGAGGCCGGTGTTCACCGATCAAGCAGTGGAGAGGCGAGACTCGTGAGTCTGAAGACGTTTTCGAATGAATGTCACGACAGGTGGGTGTAGAAAGACGTACAAGTTCTGCGGCGAACTCTGCCCCGGGGATTCCCCCGTGGTTTTCAGACTCAAGAAAGCAGCAATTGACAGCTTCGTTCTCCGTTTCTCCCAGGTACACGTAGATGGGTGGACGCTACAACGCCAATCTTTCGCCGCAACGTCGCTATGGGTGGTCCCTCTTTGTCAAGGCGATTTCGATGCAATGCCTAGACCTGACATTTTCGCGGCAGCGCAATGAGGCGACTGCAAGGTTGAGGATATAGGTGTGTGAATAACACTGAGATGATGACGTAGTCTGACTTACGAAAGATTTTCAGCATCAGCCATGAGCTGACAACGAGGCCGGGGACAAATAAAGATCAAGTCAGATAGATTGGAAGGCTTCTGTGCAAGTGTACGAAGTGAGTCAAGGTTTGACACTGACCAACCTGTTACCTTTTACTACGTAGGTCACGCGATTGCCTTGCGTCCAGCAAGGATGAATGGAGATAGGGGATTACTCTGAGCGGACGCGAGGTGACTGTCTCTCATCGCCGCATTCTGACGTCTGATCAATCCTCTCCAGCTCATGTTATACACTAAGCAAAGCCTCCCGAACAGATGTCTATAACCGCCGCATATCATTACCTCTGGCCTCTGCGCACAGATTGAAAGTATTCACTGATGCCTATCTGGTCTCTTCCTAGAACCACGAAGTCACGCAACCTCTCAGAACGCCTCCCTTCGGTCGCGCGTCCGTCGCTCTATGTTATTGCCACGGCCAGAGCATATTCACGAATGTGTGAGCGCCCCCGCGTACGTAAAAACGATAACATTTACATACCTCCGGATATTGCACAATTCCGTGCGGGGGATCCAGGTCAGAAGCCGCCTGCACAGCGTCCTCTAACGACACAAATCTACCGCATTCATACGTAAAGTACCATTCTCGTTGCCCCGAGGGACATGATTTGTGGCCTCAGTCCTGCGCAACGAGGCTGCGCCGCGCATCACAGCCAGAAGTCAAGAATAAGGCAATTGGTGGTCCATAGTATTCCAGTCGGCAAGTGACGGACGATCTATATCATGAAGCTGGCCACTTGCCCGTCTTCAGACCGCTCACCCTCTGGCACGATAGCCGTTTACCGCCCATTTCCTTTCGCAATATGCCTAAGACGCAAGGGACTTTACGCACCACTGTCTCTCCGCGGTATCATCCTTACTACAGTCAGCTTCGTCGTGTTTGGCTTACTAGGGTGAGTGCTTGGTACCTCTTTGTCGCCGCCGCAAAAACCCTCTCACTTTGCTTCCGGTCACCGACGTATAGAGGCTCAACCACAGCCAGACGTGGTATTACTCACTTTGGCTCCTCAAGCTGATCGAGAGGATATTCGCAGGCGAGTCCCTGACATTTCTTCAGGCCCCTGCCACGTTTCACTTATAGAAAACCCAGCTGATGATGGCGCGAATGTGTAGTTTCACCGCCGTAGGCTAGCGTCATCAGGTCGCTGAAAATGTGAAGGGGTGGTGCCGCGTTCGGTTCTCCCTGTGGCTCCGAGTGCTTCGAATTGTGACCGTTGGTGAACACTCACTGCAAGCTCGTTCGTACGTGATGAGAAGACCTGAAGATGCCGTCTGGCGCAGCGTCTCCCGAGACCATTGCAATGACTGACCATCCCGGGCAAGCTTAAGCCCTGTGTGCCTCAGACTCGTACTGACGACTCGGGCCGTCGTTTCAACCCTCGGACTTGTAAACCAGCACCGTACCAGAATAGTTCAAGTGAAGACACGTCTGCTTCGGCGGTAGAAGCGAGCAATGTGATGTTCGGACGAAACTCCTGGCATGCGCACCGTACGAGGCCCGCGTGACGAGCACTATCCGCAGTGAGCTTGGACAAGACACGCGCCATGAGAGGTGTCGACCAGAATCCCTCGACCGGTTGGCCTTACGCAGCATTTAAAAGCCTCGTAGGGGCGACGACGTACCGTGTTATATCTATCTGCACCGTAACCTGTACGCCACTCGGGGCGGCAGCGTCCACTTCTGCGAGCTTAACGAAGGCTTTTGCGAGTCGACGAAGTCTAGTCGAATGTATGCGGTCAGTACGGCACAGCTAGTAGTGAACATCATTAACAGCAGCAGCGAGCTTTGCGAACGAGAGACAGCATTTCCATCAGGTCCGCGGTCCTATACTAATATGCCGGAGAGAATGAAGATCGAAGCGTAACATGAAGCATACTGTATGAACACAGAGTCCGGGTGAGATATCCAAGCCAGCCAAAGCGCTATGTACCTAGATTCGACGTATTCATCAGTGGCTCCCCTACAGGTATGGGTGGCAGCGTCCGGTCGTGCTCTGCGTCATTCGCGCGCCGTGCACTCTGCTCGTTGCTCCCGTGCCGGTGATGATGAGATTGCTGTACGGGCTCACCCTCTAGAAGAGACGGTCGCACTGCTCGCTCGCGGCGCAGCATTTCCCCACTTTCCCTCCACCCGCTCTCATGCCCCTGCTGCGCTTCCCAGTCCGCGAGCGTGAAGCTCGACATGCGCTCGTTAGCCGGCCGACGCGAGGGCGGCGAGCGCGCACGGTGGTGCGGCGGCACGTCCGCGATGTCCTCCGAGTACGAGGCCTCGCCTCCCGACGGCGTTCGCGTGTGCGCCAGCAACGGCACCGCAAGCGCGTCCTCGCTGTTCAGCCGGCGGTGCGTGCTCTCTGGCGAGACGACTTCCCCTGGCAAGCTGGACTCAGATCCGCCGCGTTCGTGCCCTGGCAGGCCCGGCGAGCCCGGCGGGCTGTCGAGCGCTGCGCGCGTGTAGGAGTGACGCTGCATGGGCGGGTAGGGCCCTCCGCCGCCGAGCGTCGAATCCGCATAGAACGAGTCCCAGCTCGAGACGCTCGTGCGGGCCCCGTGCGCCGTCTTGCGAAAGCCGAATTCATCGCCGTCGCTCCCGCTGCCGACGTGCGTGAACGACGAGCGATCCGTGCCCTGGGACGGCAAGTTGGACAGCGGCGCGGGCCTCCGCGACTGCGACTTGGCGGACTCAGCCATGGAGTAGCGGTCCGACGTCGAGTTGTGCCGCGCGAGGGTGTAGCGCATCAAGTCCGGGACGCCGTTCTTGTTATCCGCCTCGAATGAGTCCGTCGAGGTCTTCCGCCAGGTGCGCCGGTTGTACAGCCAGCGCGCGCCGAAGATGAGGCCGCACAAGACGAGGAAGCCGATGCACCCCAGCAGGATGTCGATGCCTATGGGGAGCTTTTTCGCGTGCGAGGAGCTGCTCTGGTGTTTGGTGCCGCCGGACGCGCTGTTGAGGCGCGTCTGGTTGAATTCCAGCATGGCTTGTGTGATATTAGTCAAGGCGAGAAGGCCGAGCTGTGGGTTGACCTGCTCGCCAGCCTCTTCGTAAGTGTCCTGGGAGGTGAAGCTCCCGTTCTCGCTGGGGTGCTCGTACGCCATGACCATGTAGGTGCTGCGTAGGAAGGGCACGCCGAGCACGAGGTCGGGGAGCATAAAACCGGGGGTGGAGAAGGGACTCGAGGACTGGATCATAGCCATGCAGTACGAGCCGGCGGTCTGCGAAGAGGTTGAGAGGTCGAGGGGATGGAGCGGTATTTCGGAGCGGTCGTCGAGCGTGATTGTCATATTTAGCGGCATGTTGCAAGGGATGTAGTCTGCGCGGAGTCAGCTAGACGCACGCTCAAAGCGCAAGACCACTCACATGTTCCGTCGGATGCGGGTGAGATCCCGAGAGTGGTGTAGATCGCGCTAGCGATTACGGAGGAAGCGAGGATGACTGGTGTCCCAGAATCCAGCACCGCGGTAGGATACAGTGAGCCCGTGGTCGAAACCCCTAGAGTGATGTTCTTCGCCTCTCCGTTGACCCAGACCGTGATACCCTTCACACTCGCGGCCCAGAACTGGTTGAAGTTATAGTTCGACACCAGACCGTCGTACTCTACCTTGCTCGGGTCGGGTACGAGTTCGTGTGGGTGGAGACCTATTCCCAAGACGGACGGGACTGCTTCGGATCCAGGACGCCCAAGCGCAAGCGAGAAAAAAGGTGCAGATGGTGTACTAGATGAGGAAGCCATGCTAAAGAGGTTGGCGGCGAGTGATTGACTGTCGTAGGTACCGATGCTTTCAAAGATAGAGGAGTCGGAGGGAAGGGCGAGACCAAGGATGCCGCTGTACTGCGGGTCGAGGGGCTCATCGTTCACAGACGAGGCAGCAGCTGTGTGCCACGATGTGCGGGGAGCGAGGGAGAGCGAATTAGCGAAACGCGGAACAGAAGAGATAGTGAGTACACACCAAGGGCTTGCCTTGTGATGTTGTAACCACCCAGTTCAACAGCATCCCAGACGACGTCGCCGCTAACGGAACCTCGAAGGTAGGTGAGGGAAAAGGACTCCGTGGAGGGTGTTGATGTTGAAGGGTCATAGAGGTGGCCACCGGCGCCGCCACACGAAGAAGTAGAGCAGGACGTGGACGCGATCCACTATGGTAGATGAGCACGCAAGGGGGCTAGGTAGTAGCCAGAGGACGCACCAGGTCTGCAGAACCAGTGTCGACTTGAAGGGAGAGATTCTGACGGCCGCCGCCGACGAGGACGGGGATGGTGTACACACTGCAGGTAAGTTCAGCCCGGGGACCCGAACAGGACATGACCCGGCTTGGCGCGCACTACGCTCGATGTCTGCCCTTCCTCGCGTCCATGATCGAACGGAAGTGCAGCACAGCCAGGGATTGGCAACAATGAGACGGAGACTCACGACTGGTACATGGACTGCTCGAGCAACTGCAGCGGCAGCACGACACCCTCGCTACCTCCTGAACCTTCTCGCTCCAGGATCACGGCGCGCTCCTTTCCCTTCCATGTTCCTTTGGGACGCGGGGAAGCAACCGGGAGACGCATGAGCAATGAGCCGAGATTAGTGGAGAGCCAGGGATAATAAGATTAGTGGGGGTCGTCCGTGTCGTCAGAGAGTCCGAGAAGCGTAAGTGCAGCAGGCGGTAGGAGGGAAATGAAGGCCGGGGAGAAGGAACGACGCGAGGAGGTACTCAAGCCAGATAAAAAATACGGGGAGTAGGACGGACATATGTAACCCGGTATAGCGCGGTCCAGCGAGTCCATGTTCGTGGCCAGAATCAACGAGCGCTCCCGCCTACTCCTAGCCCTGGCCTCTTTCAACTTCGTACAACCCTCCCGCTCTCCCTCGCCTCCCCACCCTCGCTCTTCGCTGCACCTCTGCTGATTGCCTCTGCCTCTGCGGTCGCGACGACGACGAATGCTTGCACTTCGTCGCGCCTTCTGCATTTCATCCGAAGCTCCTTTCAATTCGCCAGCGTCCGGGTCCGCACGCGCCGCACTGCGGTACTAGCTGCTGTCACCACTTGCACTCGGCGCACTCTCGCCGGCCTCTGCTGCCCGCATCCTCCTGGATCACATTTACCTCCCAATCAGGTTAGGTCGTAGCCACGCCTGCCGCACGAAATCGTACGTACGCTCTCTGACATATGCAGCGCTCACAATATAACCTTACCAACGATACCGTCGTGAATGCATAGAGTGAGGTCCCCTCACGCTCGAAACTTCTTCAGAAGCTTCGTCTGCAACCAGGTCGGGCTAGACTCATGGTCTCCCTTCCTCCCAGTCCGCAAGTCCTCTCTGGTGCGAGATGAGTTCACGCACGCCACACTACGCACATTGCACTGATGTGCGCAGCCACCGTGGTCGCTCCGACGCCCCTCGGATCTGTTGAACAGGTGATTGAGGCTGACCGTCGACGTCGCCCTGAGGCCCCTGCCCCGCACCCGTAACGTTCACAGAAACTCTATCGGTCGCACCTATCGCGCAATCTCGGACCACATCCTATCACAATTAACCCCGTTCGACCTCTTGGCGAACTCAACGCTCCCGCGCCCTGTCATTCCGAGTCAGTATTCTCAACGGCTCCGGCATCTCCCCTCTGCGGGCCAGGGATATGCGTCCGGTTCTTCTTCCGACAGCGTACGAGCACATTCAAGGAGTCTGTTACGACATCTAGCCCCCAGTGAGAAAAGTCACGCACGCGCACGGGGCACCGGTTCAGCAAGGATGTCCATCCCCGAGTACGGAGAGTTCAGGCCGTATCGCGGCGAGCGTTGAGTGGCGTCTCGGGCTCGTGTGCCTGGACAAGCAAAGGATGTCGTCCCACAGTTGATCCGAAGGCGAGAGAACGCGCCCGCAGTAAGCCGCCAAACGAACGAAGGCATGAGGTCTCTCGCGGAGCTCACCCCATAGCAACTGACGGCAACTGGGCGATAGACGCGGCACGAAATATGGCCGGGCAGGGATGTCGGGAGGGGATGGAGGAAGTGTACTTGGGGCAAACGGGAGGGCCAGGGCGTCGTACGTGTACCTAGCGTAGTTTTAAGTTGACAGGCGTTGACAGTGATGCCGTCGGACGTCATCCCGTGAGCTGTACTACAGAGAGAGGCTTCAAAGAATTTGTCATTGAGGAGAACATACGTACTTGATGAGGATGACTGAGCCACGCGTGTAGATATGCCGCAGAATACGGACAGCGCACCACATGTACGGGACTGCGGACGAACGTCATGCCCGATGAACGCTTCGAATTCGAAGACAAACAGTGTTGTTGTGGGTGCAGCACTGGATCAGTTGCACGGTGCATTTCTTTCCGGCCCACAGACGGTCCAACTCCGGCGGAACACGTTCTGAAAGCCTTGAATATTACGATGGCGTACACATCGTTAAGGGGAGGATACGTTGTGACTCACATTCAGCGTCCTAGTTTCTTCACGGGTGTAGGGAGCGTCGACCATTGTAACCAGCGCAATACGTTGCGGCTGACTTCTCCGGGTGTGGAGAATACGAGGGCATATCATGAGCGTATTTACGATATGAGCGCGGCGGCGACCGCACCCAACACTTTTCCCAGGGACGTGATAAGTACGGACTCGATGGAGAGAAGCCGCGACGACGGTTGGATGTCACGAATTGGTACTGGATCGTAGCGCAGGGTTACGTGACAGCGGTGCGTCGTCTCCACAAGTGATACTGTTCAGTTGCTCGTTAGTGATGCATGAGGTAGAGCAGATCCCAGCAACTTACCGTGCAACTTGCGATTGCCTCAGAGGATTGCGCCGCGTTGGTGAGACTTCGGCGGGATCTGCGGCTAGCTTATGTTCAGTATGAGAAGCAAGGCGAGTACTCACCTCCGTGTTGCGCCGTTGGGGACTCTTGGTGTTGAGATGGTCGTCGCGGATGAAGAGGAGGTCGCGGGGACGGAGGAGCGGGCCGGGTCGAGGCGATATGAACATGGGAAAGACCTAACCCCACGGGCGATCGGTGGCTGTCGTTCAGTCCCGCACTTGACCGGTCGAACGCCACAACTGGCAGCGCAAGCTCAAGGTTTGCGCCCGCTGCGGCACGCCTATGCATGCAGGCCCCAGACTCTTCGCCCGGCCCTTCTTCCTCTCTCTCCACTCCCACCGCCTAGCACTCGCGCGTCGCACCGTCGTCCCAACACCTCCCAGTCGTCGCATGGATCCCGAAGCCGACACCACTGCGCCCCGTGGAAGAAGAGGTCGCGGACGCGGCTTCAGAGGTAGGGGACGAGGACGGCCACGTGGCCAAGGTCGCGGACGCGGGGCAGCTATCTTGAACGGCGAAGACGGCCCGCATTACAGCGAATACGAGTCAACCGCTAGGATCGAGGAGATCGTCGACACGGACGAGGTCGCTCCGGCTGAGGACGTCGAGGTCGAGGGCACCCCAGAGGAAACGGCCGAGCCAGATACCGGCCGCGGCGGGCGTGGTCGTGGACGCGGTCGTGGCCGTCGGGGATCCTGGCGACGTCGCAGAGGACGGGGAAGGGGCGGCGCGCCAGCGGAAGACGGCCATGTCGACGCGGACGCGAACACTGGCGAACAGGCCACCGCTGGCAGCGAGTCTCGGCCTGCCCGGCAAAGAAGGGGACGTCCTCCCAAGCAGCACTTGACACATTGTGCGTACAGCTTGGTCTTTACTCCCGTGCCGTGCTCATTACGACTGCATACATGCAGTCTTGTCTCTTCCAATCGTGCGTTGACAATATAATCTCATCCACGTATGTTTTAACGTACCGTGCGGCGTAGGGACATCATGCACAGCTCCAGAAGAGCGTGTCCGCGTTCACCGACGCGCTCCTCGCCGCCGACCCAGCCATAGACGGGCTTGATCCTACCCTCGTCGTCCCTCCCCGCCGGCTTCATCTCACCCTCGGCGTCATGTCTCTTGCAGTGCCGCATGGGGGATCCGACGCTGTGTCACCATCCGAGGCTGCTGAGCCGACGTCCGCGGAGGAGAAGCCCACTCTCGAACGCGCGATCGCTCATCTGGAGAGCCTCAAGCCCTTAATCAAGGACCTCCTCGCGGGTGAAAAGTTGCGTATCGAGCTTAGCGTGGTCGACATCATGCACGGCGGGGCGGATCGCGCAAGTGTCATGTGGGTCGGCCCACCGAAGGAGGGCGAGCTTGTGGCGCGTCTACAGGCGGTTGCAGGTGCGTTGGCCCTCTTCACGGGACAAGAGGCATATGTTGATTGACGACCATGCAGACTCCGTGAACGACGCATTCAAGTCTGCGGGCTTCCTCGTCGACGAGGGTCGTTCACTCAAAGTATGTCCTTTGCGCCCCCTCGCCACCTTCATTGCTGACATGTACCCATCCCTTGCTGCTCACAGCTCCATTGCACGGTCCTGAACACGAAGCATCGCAAGCCCCGCCCTAAGTGGGGCGAGCGCACTTTCTTCTCTTACACCTCTGTCCTGACCTCTGACGCTCTGCGCGCCATCGCTCTCGATCCCGACACGCTCACCCCACCGCCTGCCGGCCCATCTACCAACAACGAGCCCGAGGGCGCAGCCGCTCGCGGCGACAAAGGCAAAGCGAGGGAGCACGGCCCTAAGAGGCGCGACCCGGTACGCGTTGATCTAGGGACATGGGACATTGACGAGGTCCAGATCTGCGAGATGGGAAGCCATGGGCCTGAGGGCGAGTATGTGTGTGTCGGAAAGATCGCGCTCGACTGAGTGCGCGGTCGCAACTCAAGAACGGGACGGTTAGTGATAAACAAAATTGCGGGGACGGGCGGCGGGGACGTGTGTCCGTGTGCTTGAAGGTATGTGCTCGGGTTTGGTATGGAATATGGGTAGCAGGTGAAAGAATCTTGTACAAGTAACTGCGAAGTTCTTTGAAATGGCATGTATTGTAGACGTTGTATCATCAGCAAATCGTCATTGTACCCCATTTTTGTTAAAAGGTTGGGTTAGGTAAGGGTTCGGGAAGGCATATCCGCCCTGAACACCACTTCCTCCGAGAGATTCACGGTCCTGGTCCGGGCGCCTCATGGTCCCAAATTCCCACGACCCCCCATTTCCGGACGCCGGTCACTACCGGCGTTCTGAGCCACCGATCGCACGTCCTCGCCCCCCGGTGACTCCTCGCGCGACGAGCCCGTCCTCGATCCAAGATACTACGAGCGCGCGCGAATATGTATTTACGTGACAATAGTGTAGAATTACATGTGGTTTGGCCAACGAATGTACCTCGAACGTCTGATGCCGATTATGTGTGATTATAGAGTCTGTTCGAAGCGAGACACCCAAGCCCCATGTCAGCGAAGTGTCAGCAGCAGCACGACATAGGCAGAGACGCACTGAGTTATATGCGGCAAGATCGTGCACGTACTTATACGACGTGCGTACCATTCTGCTGCATGGTAGTCCATCCGGCTTGCAGGCTGTCGTCCTCAGCCAACAATTCCCGCCACTTCTTCGCAACATCGCGCCTCTTGCGCATGAGCATTGACTTGCCGCCCTTCTTGTACTGGAACTTCCCCTTCGCATCGGCGCGGTCGAGGTTCCCGCCAAAGTACCGCATGGCCGCCTTGTAATCTAGGTCATCTCGGTGAGTCCGCGCCGCCTTCAACTTGTCGAGGATCTGTTGATATGACATGCGTTCTTGCTTCTCGTCACTGTACTCCGTCCAGAATGCTTCTTCCGACGGGAAGCGCTCCCGTTCCTCCACCAAGAACTGTATCCAATGAGATACAGCCTCCCGGTATGTGCCAGTGTACACACCTTCCAGTTCAGCCACTCGACGCCGATCACCTTCCAAGCATTTGAGTCCGTGAAGCCCTTACGTTTCTTGTACAGGGCTTCCCAGTGCTTGATCGCGATGCCACGGCCGTTGATTGTAAGCAGCTGTGACGAGTGCCACTCACGGAAGAGGGCCGGGATATCTTGAGAGTAGTGGATAGATGGTGGATCGGGCAGGTGAGCCTTATCAAAATAGAAGTCCTCGTCGTCAAGCCTTGCACAGACGACTTGTGATGTCGCTCCTTCACGCTCTGATGAAGTGTTGCGGGTGGGAGCCTCGAGAGTCTCCGTAGGACAAGGTATGTTCCGGCTGTCAGATGCATGCCCACTGGCAGCTGGCACATGGCTTGGACCTTCAGATGCCATCTGTATCGTCTGGGGATGGATGCGTGAGACGCTCCGTGCCTGAGGTGAGTTGACAAATGCATCAAATTTGATGGATAGGCTGAGTAGGTTGCTCAGCGTGCGATCATGCTTCTCCTCGACGCGGAATAGCTGACGCTCCAATCTACGGACGTGGACAGCCTAGTAGTGGAGATCAGTGAGTCGTCTCAAGCTCTTTGTGTACATTATAGGGGATTTCGTTCATTTGGGTTCCTTTGAGGGAGGGGTCCTATGTCCCGATTAGGAAGGTGACCTGTCCTAATCAGGAAGGTGGTAATGTATCACGTGATG
>KE504226.1:43283-119961 GCA_000344655.2 Fomitopsis schrenkii | reverse complement strand
CCGGGGGCACCGCAGCAAGGCGCCGCGTCTCAGGCGATGGGGCGCATGCGCCTCCGTCCAAGAAGCCTTTGCCGGGTCTTGTGTGCGGGTATGTGAGCGCCGCCGGCGGACACTCGCTCGTCATGCATCATGATGGAGTCGGGCTGCCGTTGAGGTTGGCTAGCGCACTTCCGGGCCGGGTCAGGGGACGTCGTTGCGGCCATTCATGGCGGGCGGCGTCCCCCGTTAGGGCAGCCCGTGAGTGCATCTCACTTGCTCGTGATGAACTGCCGCTGACTTGGTCTTTTGTCTATGTTACCCTCCCCTCGCTTGCACTCACTTCCCGCCTTTCGTGTCAATCTGTACTCCCATCATTGTCGTCCGAGCCTCCGACCGTCGCGTCCGTGAAGGTCTGAGGCGATGTAAAGGCCCGGGGACTGCCCGTCATGAGTAGTCTGTCCGTTCAATTGGCAGGCTTGCAAGACGCCTCGACCTAGAGGTCTCAAGTCCGCTTTTGGCGAGGTGTATGCTCGGCAGACTTCACTCTGATCACTCAATGTTCTTGATAGGCACGAATTCGGTCAAACAATAGTGTTGTGTTGACTCACAGGCGACGGCCCAGGCGCAAACATGTATAATAATAAGCCCGCGCCTCCCGCCGGTCTTCATGTACTACGTACGCCTGAAATATATCTTATTCTAATCCCGAGCGCGCTGTTCCGAGTCCTGTGACGAGTTGTTTCGAATACATGGGGTCGCAATGCAGGTGCCAGTGGCATTCGGCCCGTACTTGAACTTCGCCTCCTCCTCCATCAGCTGTATTGTCAAAATGTGAATACCAGTTTCCCCTGCGAGCGGCGAGCCGAAGGCTGATCAGGCCGTGGGCGAGGACATCGTCCGAAGCCATAGCGCCCTTAACTTATAAAGCCTCTTCCCTCCTCTTCCTCCCTTAGCCTACGCTCGGGCCACTTCTATGACGTAGACGTTTTCCCTTTTAGGCTGCACTCTTCCCTTTTTCGCTCACTCGTTCGTTTTCTTTCAGACTTGTCGCATTTTCTGGGTTCTGGGCTCAAGTTCGTAATTCTCTAGATGTCTTGATGATTGGGGCTCCGACTCCGCAAAATTCCAAATGTATAAAAGGCGGGCTCGCGCCGTCGAGATGATCAACGTGTCTCTCCTCAGACTTCGATCTTCCCCTCAGGAAGGTGAGCAACGCGAGAGTTGCACGTGCGGTGAGCCTCCTCTGTTCGAGTTCGTGAGCCCCCGGTGTGAGCTCCTTGTCTCGTTCTCGTTCGTCTCGCTTTGTCTCGTTATCCGAGTCGCTCTCGTCATCGTACTACTCGTCGTCGCCGCTTTCTCGATCCAACTTGGCTCCTCGGTACTCAATGGGTTCGGACCGCTCTATCACATTCCCGCCATCAGTACCGTACAGCTAGCCCACACCGCCGTCCCGCCAAAACCGACTCAACGCAGAAGTGAAGTTGACAGAACGGGATTCGGTGATTGGTCGGCGCCCGGGACGACTGGCGCGGTACTCGCGACTCGTCCTGTCCGCCGTGCCCACTGGGACCCAGCGCTCCGCCGTCCGCTCAGTATGGGGACCTGACTGTCCTTTCCATCCCTCACCTTTGCTGTGCAACTCTCGTCGCTTATTCTCCGATTAGGGCCTCTGGGAGCTATCCCTGCCCCTTCTTCCCCCGCAATACGCTAGTACACTATCAGTTCAGCATGACTGCCCTCTTGCCGAAAGTACTGACATCGAACGAGCCGACCTCAGCCTTCGCGGTCCAGCCGTCGCTCCGTCAGCTGGGGAAAATGCCCTTGATGATCTTCAACCACTCTCCAGACGTTCCGAACGACGAAATGGCCATCTGGGTGGAGACGCGAATATGGCTCATGCTTGGGATCTTCGTGGTCTCCCTGTTTGGTGTGTAGCCCCCTCGAGAAGTTCCCCGATCCACAGCTGATCCCTGAGGCAGCATCCTGTTTCCCTGCCTTATCACAGCAACTTCCCGGTGTACGCATACCCGGCATCGTGTTTTTCACCGGAAAGCACTTTGGAACGGGCATCATCATCTCCACGGCTTTCGGGCACCTATTACAAGACGCATACGTGGCCCTCTTGAGTCCAGCCGTCACCGAACGATGGGGAGTGTCGAAATGGGTGGGCATGATTGTGTGAGCGCGGACCTTGTGTTCTCAGAATACGCCCTGAGCTCATCTCACAATTAGCCTGGGCTCGTTGCTCCTCATCTTCCTCGTCGAATGTACGTTGCCCTTGCACGCATCGTGTAATTCCCGCTGACGTAACCTAGACTTCTCTACCTCCTATGTGGACCGCCTTCAATCATACGAGTCCGAGCCAACGTCGCCTTGCGACTCCCCCGCAACTTCACCAACAGCTTCGCGTCCTGCATCCCTTGCCGCAGATTCCACAGCAAGAGTGGCCCACATCGATAACCCCCTTGCCCTGCCCGCGTCCTCGTCCGATGTGAGCGTGATCGCTGACGAGTCCACTCCCCTCCATCAGCACGACACAACGGAGTATGGCTCAGCTTCGCGCCCCGCACTTCGGCCAGCAGCGTGGGCGCACACGTTCCCGCGTTCCGAGCACGGCAGAACGCGGCGCAACAACACCGTTGCGGAGACGAGCGAGGAGATCTTCGCGGGCGGGCACCACCGGCACGAGGAGCGCGGTTCGCATGCGGGGCACCATGGCAGTACGAAGACGTGGCGCGGGTGGTTCGGGCTCGGCGATGAGGACCACGAGCATGAGCATCATAGCCATAGCCGTGACGAGGAGGACGGGGGTAGGAGCGAGAGGAGGAAGGCGCACAGGGAGGAGGAAGACAGGGCAAAACCACCCAGCAACGGGCATGCTCCGAATGGTAGTGAGCGTGGGCATGGTCATGGACAGCGTCATGGCGGGCATGTGCATAGCCATGGGCACGTGCACATGGATATGGAGAGATGGTCTCCTGAGCGGGACGTCGAGGACGCGCTGGATGGGCCGCAGGCGAAGGTAGGGATGCGGAGACAGGTCATTAGTATCTTGGTGAGCGATTTCGTGCCGCCTGTCGAGCCTATGGCTGACTTTCTGCGTGCGCAGATGCTCGAGATTGGGATCATGATCCACTCTCTCGTCATCGGCCTGACCCTGGCCATCACGTCCGGGCCAGAGTTCAGTGAGTCCCCAAGCGCTCAGTTACGTCTTTCACAGAGCACTCATATGCGCCGCAGCATCGCTCGTGACCGCGATCGTCTTTCACCAGTTCTTCGAGGGCCTGTCGCTCGGCATCCGCATAGCGACGCTGCCCGCTGCTGCTGCACGAAGTGCGTCGGCTTCCTGATGGTCGTCTGGGTGTCGCTGATGTGGGAGTTCGGCCAATAGACGTAGCAGGGTTCAAGCTCCTCAAGCCCACCCTCGCGCTCTCCTTCGCCGTCACAACGCCTATCGGGATCGGGATAGGCTTGGCCGCGTTCGAGCCAGGCCGCAGCGAGGGCGGTGAGTCCCCCCTTACTCCTCCTGTATATAGTGCACAGTGAAGCTGATGCAGGGAATCCTATAGCGAAGGTGACGCTGATCCGGGGGCTGATGTCCGCGCTGTCGGCGGGGATGCTGATCTACGCGTCGTGTGTGGAGATGCTCGCGGGCGACTTCGTGCTCGACCCGCACTTGTGGCGGAGCAGCGTGCGCCGGCAGGCGTGTGCGCTGGTGAGCTTGTTGGCGGGGTGTGTGGCGATGGGCGTCGTCGGGTGAGTCGTGCTTCGTTGGAGTGTTCGGTTGGGGCTGACTGGTGATTCGGGGCGTGCTGCAGTGTCCTGGGCGAGTGAGGCCCAGTAGAGTTGGCGATATTACCAGCAATTGAGCCTTCCATGGATTCGCGGGTGTGTCATGCGATTGAGTCGGATCGGAAGGGCTAATCGGCGGAATGGAGTTGTATACGCATAGCTGAACATCTATTGCCAGTACACTATATTGCATCTGGACACAGGATATGTCGTGCCCTCTATGTTGTAGCAAAGTCTCGCAGTAAGTATACCTGTGTAACATGCGTGGCGGGCAGCGGGGGTCTGGTCATCGAGTCTGGGGTTGGAAGGGCCGAGGTGAGTTCTCGTTTGCCATTGTTCTAGCTTTCCAGGTATGCGACGAGTTTTGGTATGTCTTCGCAATAGTTGTCCTATATCTGCATGATTCGTTAACCGCATTCGTAGGGAACAGGTCGTCGCGGCGAAAGCGCGGTGTCTCGTCCTCCAGGGAACGGGATGCCGGATCGACGCCTCCCTGTGAGAGAATGCCGGGTTGAGCGAGAACACCGCTCCGGTCTATTCATATTTCTGATCGCATACATAAGCTTTTGGACTGCTTTTGGACGTCCGGAGCTATCGCGGAACTCGCGGCGTGCATCTCTCACGTAGGCGTGGTTCTCTTTCCCACTCGAATCTGCCACGCTGCGTATATCAACGATGCCCATGGAGAGGATATCGTTGCGCAACTCGCCCGATTAGCTTTCGTCAATGGGCGTCTTCACGGAGGTGCATTACTTCGGTCTGCTCGTTTGGCGTAACCTGTTCCCGAGAGGCGACTTCAAGGCGGAGGACGTGCCTGACCTTACAGGGCAGGTGATGATTGTCACCGGCGCGTTGCCCTTTCTGCTGCAGATTGAACAGAGTTTTCTGACTTGCCGCACGCCCCAGGCGGGAATGTCGGGATAGGATACGAGACGATCAAGGTGGTTCATCTGCCGTCATCTAGTAGATCACGCTGACAGGCATGCTCGCACGTAGGTACTCCTCCAGCGCAACGCGAAAGTCTACATGGCGTCGCGGAGCAGGGAGAAAGCCGAGGCGGCCATCGCGCAGCTGAGAGACGAGACGGGGAGGGAGGCGATCTTCCTCGAGCTTGATCTGAGCAGCCTCGCTTCCGTGCGGAAGGCGGCTAGCGAGTTCCTGAGGCGCGTATCTGCTACGTAGGTGTGGGATATGGGCGGGATATGCTGAGTCGTGACGCGTACAGCGAGGAAGCAGAGTTGCATGTCTTGTTCAACAATGCGTGCGTACGCCCCCGCTCTATGTTGTTGAAGACTGAATACTGACGCTCCGGAACGTGATGTCTGGACAGGGGGGTAATGGGCCCGCCTGTCAACCAGATCACTGCAGACGGCTTCGACCTCCAGTTCGGGACGAATGTTGTTGGTGCGCTTCCGCTCACCGGCGCCACGCCACTGATTGCAGGCTGACGAGACTGGCGTGACACACGCAGGCCATTTCCTCTTCACTGAGCTACTCATGCCCGCACTCTTTGCCGGTGCGCAGAGCTCTTCGGACCACCACGCACGCGTGGTCACCACGTCCTCGTCTGCTGCGATGTGCGGCCATATCAACTTCGCAACTATCAGAGATGGGCCGGCGAGGCGACGATACTCGAAGGAGGCGCTATATGCGCAGAGCAAACTTGTGCGTAGTCCTTATTCTCGCACTCCGCGAGTGACAGGATCGAGTGACTGAGTGAGTGTGCTAGGCGAATGTTGTCGTTTCCCGCGAAATCGCGAAACGGTATGGCGATCAGGGGATCGTCTCGATCTCCGTTGACCCAGGTGAGTTCCGAGCTGCTTTTCGGCTTGGCCTAGCTAATTGTGCGCGGGGCAGGGAGTATCTCCACCGACCTTCAGCGGTACTACAAACAAGCACCTGGCATTGGGGGTGCAATGACCCGAGCGCTTGTATGTCTTGAAAGTGCTCGGGTGAATCGTCCCGCTGATTCCATGCGACACAATAGGCTCCAGTCTTTTTGCGTCCTGCTTCCGTCGGCGCGCTCACGCAACTCTGGGCAGGTACAACCCCCGAGGCTATACATGAGAATGGCAAGGTATGTCAGCTTTACAATGTCGCACTCAGTCGCATATATTGTCGCATATACTAAGCGTCGCTGCGCAGTACGCGATACCTGTGGCCCGGATTGCCCCATGCAGGCCAGAGGCGTACGATGACATGCTGGGGCAAGAGCTATGGGAATACTTGGTGGAGAACGTGAAGGAGGCATGATGCGGGCAATGATTGAGTGCGTGTATACGTCAGCTTTCTTGACCTGCTAGTTACTGACAGATAAGCTGCTCTCTACCAGGAATACCGTTTTATTCCCCGCCTTAGTCTGAGCCCTTGTCTCGGGCATAAATTTGCGTTTCAGCTCAGTCTTCCTCAACATACGCGCCGGCCTGTTTTGTTGAACTGCGTGCCGGTGCAGTGTTTAGGCTCCGAGATGCGTACGTGCTCGCAGTGTCCACCAGATTCTTGGCAGCTTGCGGTGAGTAACGTCTCCGTCGCTGAGTGGATCCCGCTGTCCGACCACCCTACGAGGCCATGCATACCCCGTCGCCGCCGTCCGGGGCGACGCACCCTTGTGGCCTGATACTGATTGGGGGAACCACATTCGTCTCACAGCCACATACTTCCCAGTCCTCGGAGTGTGTCATCGCCAAAGCCGGTTTTCTATCGTCAATATGAATAGCGCCCTCAGGCTGATCAGAGACCTGTGGTTCGCGAGATAGGCGCCAAATCAGCGCAGGGCCTCCGTTGGTACGTTACTTACTGGATCGTTTGACCCCCGCAGTAGTGGTTGGCTGTGAACTCTGACTGACGCGTCCCTGCGGCCCACCTCAGGTACGCCTTTTCTTCTCTTCTCCCGAGTATCTATTGAACGGGATAGCATACCGGATCTATTCCCGCACTGGCAGCCTTAGTTCGGGCTCGGCCAGATGCCAGTAGCTGACGCAACTACGCGCCGAACAGAGCCTTACTTTGGTAGGAGACCGGACGCAGTTTGCCTCTTATATATATATCAAGACGCCATGCTCAAGCTATCAGCGCAGGTCACTACGGCGATACCTCGTACCAATGAGCTTTTTCACAGAAATCTACTACATCCTAGTCATATTTTGGCGAGTTCTCTTCCCCAGAGGCAACTTCAAGGCGGGAGATGTCCCAGATCTTAATGGTCGCGTGGCCATTGTGACAGGCGCGTTTTGTTTTTACAGTATCCAGTTTACAATCAGTTATTGACATGTTGTAGGTGGCAATGTCGGAATAGGCAGAGAGACGATCAAGGTTAGCAACGCTGATGTTGACCTGTTCTGAACTGCTTGTTGAATGCCTTGAATCGTTCCATTCATGTAGGTACTTCTGCAGCGCAATGCAAGGGTCTACATGGCCTCGAGAAGCAAGGACAAAGCTACGGAGGCAATCGGGCGCTTGAAAGAGGAGACGGGCAAGGAAGCCATTTTTCTCGAGCTTGACTTGAGTAGCTTGGCGTCTGTCCGCAAAGCAGCGCAAGAGTTTCTGAGGTGAATTCACGGACATAATCATTCTCCACGAGGCATGCTGACATCCCTCTTCGATGAAGTAAAGAGGCGGAGTTGCACATCCTGTTCAACAATGCGTGGGTCTACATATGATGCCGCTAATCTGCATGGAACATTGATTCGTATTGGCCGTCAGTGGGGTCATGGGGCCACCCATTGACCAAGTCACCGCCGATGGCTTCGATATGCAGTTTGGCACCAACGTCATCGGTATTTGAATCCTGCCCTTACGTCCAGCATACTGGCGACTCAAATCTCCATAGGGCATTTCCTCTTCACAGAATTGCTCATGCTTGCGCTCTTGGCAGGAACACACAGCTCGCCGGATCGCCATACTCGTGTGGTCACGACCTCCTCGTCGGGAGCGATGTACGGCAAGATCGATTTCGAGTCGTTCCGAGAGGGACCAGGGAGGAGGCGGCACTCGAAGGAGGCGCTCTACGCGCAGAGTAAGCTAGTAAGTACGCCGTGGAAACAGTAGGTGAGAGATAGGGTTGACGCACCTTGGGGTAGGCGAACGTGATTGTAGCCCGCGAGGTAGCGAAACGGTATGGTGACCAGGGAATTGTTTCGATTTCTGTGGATCCCGGTTAGTAATCCATTGCCGCACAAGAGTTCGTGCATCTGACTTGTGCTTCACGCCTGGTAGGAAGCATCAAGACCGAGCTGCAGCGCTACTACAGGCAGACGGCCGGCTCTCGTCTCATGCTCAAGCTGGTTGTACGTTCATCATAAATTCACCGGATGTCGTAATGACTGACGTTGATGGATAGGAGAAGGCGTTACTCAACCCTCCTCCCTTCGGTGCGCTCACGCAGCTATGGGCTGGAACGGCCCCCGAGGCGATTCACGAGAATGGCAAGGTACGTGACAGGCGCCATTACACCCTCCTTGCGCACTTTTAACGGGACCGTTGCACAGTATGCGATCCCGATAGCGCGCATTGCGCGGTGCAGAGCGGAAGCCTACGACGACGAGCTTGGGCGGAAAGTATGGGCCGCATTAGGGGATGCTGTCAAAGAGCAGTAGCCAAATCCAATCTGCACCGAGCCAGGGCCCGGGGAGGATGAGGGGTAACATTCTTCGTTGATCAGAGCCGTGCGCGCGTTGAGGTACCTGGCACCCTCGTGACTTAGTGGATCGCACTCATGATGGTAGACTTTAGCTACATGCATTTTGTTGCCTGGAACACGAGGCTTGCTTGAGTTGGCAGCTACCAGCGCAAACGACCAGTCGCGATGATAAAGATCAACCAGAGGAAGGTGCCGAACACCGTGCTCGACCACCCTGGGCGTGGTTGGTCACATCAGTTCTTTCACCTTATAACACGATGCACACTTCACCCCAATTGTCGGATTGGAAATCGTGAAGAGGTGAGCGAGGCCAAAATGCGCTTCGGCGTTACTGGGAAGCCGAAGCACTAGCACTGTTGTGGCTTGAAGCACCTCATCGAAGTCTGAGGAGAGACAAATGAAGGTGATCATCTCGACGGCGCGAGCCCGCATTCTATACATTTGTAATTTTGCGTCGGAGCCCCAATCGTCGCGACATCGAGAGAATTACGAACATGAGCCCAGAACCCAGAAAATGCGACAAGTCTGAGAGAAAACGAACGAGTGAGCGAAAAAGGAAAGAGTGCAACCTAAAAGGGAAAACGTCTACGTCATTGGCCCGAGCGTAGGGGCTAAGCAATGGGCGCTATGCTGCGCTATGGCTTCGGATGACGTCCTCGCCCACGGCCCGATCAGCCTTCGGCTAGCCGCTCGCAGGGAAAACTGGTATTCAAATTTTGACAATACAGGCTGATGGAGGGAAATCGTACAAGTACGAATCCGTGCGTTTCGATCCTATGTATTCGACACAACTCGTCATAGGAACAGCGCGCTCGGCATTAGAATAAGATATTTTTCAGGCGTACGTAGTACATGAAGACCGGCGGGAGGCGCGGGCTCATTATTTTACATCTTCAGTTTGCGCCTGGGCCGTCACCTGTGAGCAACACAACACTATCGTTGGACCGAATTCGTGCCTATCAAGAAGGTTGAGTGATCAGAGTGTAGTCTGCCGAGCACACACCTCGCAAAAAGCGGACTTGAGACCTCTGGGTCGAGGCTTCTTGCAAGCCTGCCAATCGAATGGACGGACTGCTCATGACAGGCAGGAGTCCCTGGGCCTTTAGGCCGCCTAGGACCTTGAGGGATGCGACGGTCGAAGGCTCGGACGCAAATGATGGGAGTACAGGCCGACACGAAAGGCGGCAACCGAGTGCAAGCGACGGGAAGGTAACATAGAGAGAAGCCTAAGTCAGCGACATTTTATCACAAACAAAGCGATATGCACTTACGGGCTTCCCTAACGGGGGACGCCGCTCGCCACGCGTGGCCGCAGCGACGTCCCCTGACCCGGCCCGGAAGTGCGCTAGCCAACCTCAACGGCAGCCCGACTCCATCATGATGCATGACGAGCGAGTGTCCGCCGGCGGCGCTCACATACCCGCACACAAGACCCGGCAAAGGCTTCTTGGACGGGGGCGCATGCGGCCCGTCGCCTGAGACGCGGCGCCTTGCTGCGGTGCCCCCGGTGACCCGCCGCGGTGCGACGGGCTACCTCAGACCGGGAGCTGTATGCTTTTTTGCGCACCATCGCGGGCCAGGGTGAGTGGTTCCCGCTCGGGGCCCCTGAGGGTTTGGGACGGCCGCTTGCGGGGCCGTCCTTAGGCTCTTGCTTGACGTTCGGCTCCGGACCTGCGCGCGGCGGTACTAGTCAGTGAGAGGGTGGGCATGCGATGCGGCGGGCGGGCACTCACAAGTCCTTCGTCGCCAGGAGTGCTGCTCACCATGCCCGCTTGAAGTGAGCAGCGCCCCGCTTACCCACCACGGACCCGCGCTAGCCGACGACGGCAGCCCAACTCATCAACAAGTTGATATTGAGTGAGCGTACACCGGTGGCTCGACGCCCACGCAACTCAGTACGGCGGGCACCCAGAGAATGGGCACCGTGCACTGGTAGACCGTGGCTTGGCGCCCGGTCCCCGATGGTGCACTTCACATCCGACGGGGTCTGCGCTGCCTCCGGTGTGCGACCATGGATACTAGGTACCAAGGTCGCCACCCCGGACCGGAGGCTGGACTCTTTTCGCGCATTGGATTCGAGGTGGATGGGAGAAAGGATACGTTCGATGCGGAGACCGCGATCAACGTCCGAGGGTTTGGTGCAGCGCACACCGGATGCTACCACCCGGTGGCGAGACATGGCCTGCAGCGGCGGTCAGTCGGCGACTTCGACAAAGAAGGACGGTGATGAGCACTCACGTTGGCCGATGCCATCCCACCCGTAGCGCGACTCAGACTGGCTGCCTTGTGACCCGGACTGGCCAGGTCGCGGGCCACGTTGTGGCGAGCGTGTCCCCGCAGAGTGCGTGTGCCGTGTCACTGTGGAGCCGCGCGCACTCCTGACCCTTGGCCACACGACTCGATGCGGTCGCTTCCAGATGCCGCAGGTGCGAGCAAATGGGCCTAGGCTCTGCGCGTGCAGACGACGCTAGACTGGACGGTGCCCATACCAGACGAGCCACGTACGGGTGTGCCCTGTGGGTCTTTGCTTACGATGGTCGGGTCTGGGTCACACTGTTCGGCGCGTTGATGCTATCTTCTTTGCACTCAGGCTCTCTTCGAGACACAATCTTGAGACGCGAAATCTTCGGCGTAGTCTTCGACGCATAGCTGCGATGGTATATCATCCCATTGTCTGGCGTTCGAGAGGAATCAGCGTAGTCGGCATGATGAAACACACACCGGAATGCCTCAGAGGCGGGCCTTTGCGTTCTGTGCGTCCATTGTCGGGTCGGGTCACACTCTTCGGCGCGTTGGCGCTATCTTCGGCGCACTCTCTTCCCGACACGATCTTGAGGCGCGAGATCTTCAGCGTAAAGTCATTGACGCATAGTCGCGATGGTATATCACCCCATTTTCTGGCGCTCGACAGGAATCAGCGTAGTGGGCATCACGAAAGACACACCGCAAGGCCTCCGAGTCCGTCTCCCGTGGAAGGGGACGGTTTCTGACGTCTTGTGTAGCTCGCCGATCAGCCCCTTGGCCAATGCAGAGATGCGTGCTGTGGCAGAGATCATGAGCAGACAAGAGCAGGAGGAAGAGGCGAACTCACCTGGTGGTCGAAAGTAGAGACGGTGAAGGCCTGGGATGGGTGCCCCTGCCCGCATATATCTCGGTGTGGGCGGCTGTTTGGCGGGAGCAAACAGTCAGCCACGCCTATTGTCAGCCATAATGGGTCGGTGGCTGCCACATTCTTTGTCGTCCGCTTTTGGCCACCCTTGTTTTCTCCTCCGGTGAATGATCACCAGAGCCTCATGGATTCCTCTTCTCAACGTTCTAGTTGCATTCCGTCAGACACGAGGTACCCATATCACAGTATAGGATACCATAATCACCGGCCCGAAGGCGAGAGGTCGCCGCATCGCCACCAGGACTGCGCCAATGGACACCGCACTGGACAGATGCCAAATACGTCACTACAAAGAAACCATCCTTTCAGCTCAACAAGAAAAGCTGGTGAAAAGGATATCAAAGCCTTTGTCACTTGCCTAAGTGAGCGAAATCAACATTCAGAATGCCTTTCCAAAGTCTATTTCATCGGGGAACCCATGGTGTAGGACGGTTTCTTTGCAGTGCATATGGATATCAGTATCAGCCATATCTAGTATTGATATGTGTACGTGTCTGATCTGGGAGACGTACGTCGCGAGCGCACGCGACAGTCATGGTGTTGGTTCAAGTTGAAGTCAGCCACATCAGCCACAGACGCGTTGATTATGTGATGTCACGCGTTGGTCACGCGAAGCTCAGCGCCATGATTCGTTGGCCACTCTCATTCTCAATCTTCCGTGACTATCCATCGATGTTTGCATCCAAGGCTGACAAGTACTGTGCTGCGCTGAGCCTACAACTTCCCGGGACTGCTTCTCAGTGCTGCCTTCCCGTCGCGCTAGCACTACACATGCCTTCAATATCCATAAAATTCTGTCGAAACATATCAATTACGGATCCGTACTATCAAGCCTCAGATATTGGCAGGTTCAATCTACATCAAGCTCTAGTCTGCTGTTGCCTTAGACTCGGAGAACCGTAGGTTCTCACTCCATCTAGTGTCTACGAGAGACAAGCCCGATGCACAGGCAAACGAGACCGTACGGTGGGGACATGAGCGTTGGGAGACGGCTATCAGGGTCAGACAAGCCTGTGAGTACTGAATTGACGTTTAAAGGTAATTTTGAGACGCGCTAGTGTACAGACACGTCCCTCCAGAACTAATAGTTGTGCAATGATACTGAGCGAAGATTCCGAGCACACAGCCTCTCTGTCCCGCAGCCGCTGACAAATCTAGGCGTGCTCTCACTTCCTCGATTGTCCGAGGCTGGACGCAGAGCCCCGAGGCAAACTGTCTACTCACATGAGATCGTTCTGTTGTAGTGTATAGGTCTCACCGAAATGCTGGCCTCGACATAGACATGGTGAATGCACATCACTACTCTGAATGAGCACCTTCACTATCTTGCTCGCTTACCAACGCGTTTCTAGTAACCTCAAACCTTTCCTGTGGGGTGCATTTGTGTGGTATGAGCCCCGTTACCTGCTAGGTCCGGCATTCCATGGCGCGACTGCCTGTGAGGCTGAGCTCCCCTCACTCTCCCCCCATCCACTGACTCTGCGTCGCGCGTGCGAGCCTCTGCGTAGGGGGGCGCCTCAGACTGACGTCCCGTTTCAGCGTAGGGATCCACGTGTATAGTCAGAGGTGCACAACAATGCCTGAAACCTACCGCGACACCGATTCAATGGGACCTCAAGGCCATGCTGTCACCAAGCAGTCGCTTCCGAGTCCGGATCCGCTTACGCCTTCACACGCCAATTCTCCGTGGGCGGTTGTAGCCCGGGGAGGTCCGATATCAGCAGACATACGAACTAATTAAGGCCCACTAGGACATCACCGAAGACCGAAGACCTCGTTCCAAAACGACAGCATCTTTTTACTGGCCTGTCGGATGTGCCCGGTCGTTTCCGGCGCCGCGCGAGCTAAGTATGGACGGTATTCATCATGCTTAGTATGCTCGACCTGAACGTTATCTGCGTCGTTCATTGGGAAGCTGCCGTAGTTTCGGGATGGGCCTCTTCGACACGCTCTATCAAACCGAATCAGCGCGGCAAGGTAGACAACCCCATTCATGGCATCTGCCTTTAGGCTGACTCGCGCTTAGAACATTTCGGGACGGATTTCTTCAGGGTCCGCCGTATCCGGGCGTCCAGGATGTCATTCATTTGTCTTCCTACTCCTCAGCCGCCGTCAACGCTCCGGTGTGTTCGCTTCACGCGTGGACCTCAACAAGATTCGAGACCCTGACCCGCCAACGCATCGTTCCGCACTGTCAGGTGTGGCAAACACCGCGGCCCACAATAATGGCAGTCGAGCGTCGCCTGCTAGTGCCTGCCAGTGTATTGCACAACCATTTTCGGCATTTCCCCTCACCACCTTCCCATGCTTCTGCGGGCGGATATTTCATCTCGGGCCGCATGATTGGCCACTTACTATGGCAGTCTGTGGCCCACTTACGCCGGTCCACCTTGCTCTGCACCTCGCCCCTTGATAGCCACTCAATGTGCGATATTCAGTGTCGGATAATGCCGTTAATATCCTGACTAGCTTCCGCTCGTGCTCGACTGCCGCTGAGGAATCGCTGACTTCCGGGTTTTCATGGCTTCCTTTCGCTCGCATCAGGGGCGTCATCATCAAGCTGTCAAAACTACTCAGTCTGTAGCCCATAGGTGGAAACTTCCGGCTATTTCCTGAGGGCTGGCCATGAGGGCACACAGTCTAGAAATATCCCGAACTGGAATGTTGTGTGCCTCCTGCCCTCCCCAAGCATGTCTATAAGCGAAGACACTCCATACCCTTCGTCAAGCTCCTGTACTAGTCACCACCTACAACGGAAGATGGAGACTGGTCAATGTTCCTTGTTCAAGTAAGTCCTGTGTTCACCGGCTTAAGCCTCGAGGGATACTTATCGTCCCTCTACGTCTCCCAGAATTCCGCCAGGGAGTACGCCTGTCGCTTCTGGCGAGAATTACTATGGCGCCGATGTTCTATACGGGGCAGTAGACGTATTCGTGCCGTATCCCTGCCCTCCGTTGCAGGCGTCCATGGGTTTCCATCAGGCGCAATACCTCGACTCGCTCCGCGATCGCTGTCTCATCATTGAGAGATTCAGCGACATCATATACTCCTCTAGGACGCTGCCGTACGACGCAGGCCGCATTTTACACGACATGCACACCTTCGTGCTTGCCCACGTACAGGCACCCACCACTCGTACGACAGGCCCAGGCGTCATGTCCATGCAGCCAATGCAGCTCGAAGGAAGCGTATCGGCCAACGTTGTAGGGAACCACTCCCAACTGGAAGGCCGTGTACTTTGGGGCTAATGACCTCTCGAACAGGAAGCTGAAAACAACCAAGGCATAGCCCTCGGTGGCGGCAAGAAGTGCCGCTTTGGCGAGTGTCATCATACCATTGCCGAGGTTACGACTGCCGGCATCCGCAAGCACCTCCGGGACTACCACAGTGCTGAATTGATGGCGCCTGGCGATCGGATCCGCTGCCGCTGGGACTACTGCTCGCGGCGTAGCGTACTCACGAAAACGCACCTCGCCAAACACATCGCTACTACTCACTTCAAGATTGAGGAAGTAAGGTGCGGAGTCTCCGGATGCGAAGAGCTCTTCAGTAGGAGAGATGCGAGAAAGCGTCACGTAGAAAAAATGCACGTTGGACAGGCCACATAATGATGTTTGTCATGGCATGTGTTCTTAGAACTTTGTACTCGTCAGTCTTGGTGTAGGGTCTTCATCAATATGGAGTGTGCTATTGTGAACGGTGATCGTCAGCGTAGCCTCTCGCAATACCACTTCGCCCTTGTTCGAGAACGCTAGGTGCATTTTGACCTATTCTCGCCTCTAGCCCGCGGAAACTACGGTCTTGTAGGAATTGCCCTAGACGGATGTGTCAGCAAGATGAGCGAGCTTGCTTCACGCAAATGTACCTCCTGCGCTATCTTTCAATACGGCCACTGCACTATTTTGGTTCCTGAGCACCACAGCAGACGAGTCACCCGACTGTTCTTGCTCTGTAGCCACTGTGCCTAGAAAGCCCAGAGTAAGTCAGCGGATGCAGTATGCTGGGAATCAACGCGCGACAGCCTAGGGTACCTACCACCGTAACGTTTTGCTTGCCGGTATCTCCCTGAGGTCAGCGAAAATACGGGCTCATCGAGGTCTTCCCCATCGCGATACTCGTTGGTCTCTGAAAAGAGCATGAGTAAAGCTCCGCGACAGGGCCAAATTCTCCACTCACCCTCTTCGTGTTCACGATACTCTGCAAGGACCCTATCAAAGTCCAAGACATATCGCCCTGTCCAGCTCTGTTCCGCGCGAAGAGCCACCTCCAGCTCGTACGGGGTAACGATCGGACGCAAGAAGTCCTGACGATTGAGTTCGAAGAATCGCCGCGGAAATTACGTGGCGGTACCGACCTTAGCCTCGATCACGCTGTTCTCCAGACAGGCAACAAGGACGAAGCACTCTATCTCCAAGAAGTTGGCGAGCTTCGCTGGGTTCAGCTTCCCGACACTGATTGTGTAACTCTTCTTATGCGCCTTCGCGAGCATCTTCCGGAGGTGCGAGATCAAGGGGATATAGGAGGCTACATTTTGATCAATGTTCGCTCGTCGGGCGCAGCGATACGTGGATATTCACCTACACCGAGCGTCCCAACGAGAATGCCGAAGACGTCTGCGTCACGCGCTTTTTGGACGACGGCGTACCTGCGCATGAGGAGCCTGTTCGTGCGTGCAGACTCCAGTCGAGATGATCTCGTGTGAGGGTCATACGAGTACACCTACCCAGTTGGGACGGTTTGAGCGATCTCAGGATAGAGGTAGGGGAGCGTAGCGGACCTGACACGATGAATGGGTCATGAGAAGGTTGGTCAGGGTCAGGCTTTCACCTCCGACATATAGTATGACAGCGTCTGTTGGGTCTATTTCCTCCGGAGCGTTATGTTCGGGTTCATTCTGATCAGACTGGTCTGGCCCATCTAGCTGCTTGGAGGGGCAAGTCATGGTCGGTATTGATGAGTAAAGAATATTAGTAGGTTTCGAAAGTGCTGTACGAAGCCTCTCGAGGATCGCGTCTGGATCAAAAGGGATCAGACTTCAGCGCGCACGGATGATGCGGATCCTAATACCAGCTTTGTGGCAATATGCAACATCGAGTCGAAGGATAATGGTGTTCCTCACAATGTCGGAGCCAGATGCTTGCAGGAATTTGTCGACGCAATCTGCTGGGTCTACTTGTTTCTTCCCGAACACGTAGATCGCGGGCAGACGGGACGTCCTGTGGTGTAAGGTGTTTACCGCAAATCTACCTGTATGGTAGTGCACGACGTACTGACTCATGCATGCGTGTCCATAGTGTACCACGGCGTGTGCGTCGACATGTTGAGCAGCAACTTCATCGACGCAGCAACTAGGTGAGAGGTTCTGATATCCATTCAGAAAGAAACAAGAACGTCCTGCCTTCCATAAGACGTATCAGCTAGGACGTAGAGGTCGTGGCCTTCTCCTAGCCTTGCTTTCAAACGCCGGAAAATAGGAACTGAGTCACGCAGCAACTCGTCGGGGAATTGGAGTGCGATCTGTATGGAGAAGCGGGAGTGAGGCCAGTGAGAACTTAGGATGTTTTGCATTTACCCTCTTGTAATCACCCTGACGGATTTGCTTTACTGTCCGCTCGATATCATAGTATTCTTCAAGCTCCGAGGGCGTGAGCTCGTCGGGAACCTCGCCAAGGTCGATAGTCTGTGAGATCGCCTCCTCTCCGCTGGCAGCAAAGGCCGATGTCGGCTCCATTCTCGTATACAGAAAAAGTTGATAAGGATAAGTGAATGGTTCGAGGGCAATGAGGAGTAGGAAAGAAGTGGATATGGATCTGGCGGTGGAATCTGGATCTTGGCGAGCGGGGTCACGGTCCAAAGCAAAGACCCTAACCACATGTTGATGGGCTGCCCGTTACGGTATGTCACATGTCACGGTCCCCCGAAAATGGCGTAAGTATCCTGGCTCGCCCGGCACGCAGGCCGCCGTCCTTCCGTCATGTCTTCCTCCTCCACGTCGTCCCAGGGCGTCGCCGAGCGCGTCCAGTCGTTCGTCTCCGAAAACAGGCGTGCGGTGCTCATCGGAGCTGCTGCCGCTGTCGTCGCCATTGGCGGGGTTGCGTACTATGCCTCCACGTCACGCGGGTCGGGAGCTGGGGGAGATGCGGAGCGCAAGAAGGATAAGAAGAAGAGCAAGAAGCGCAAGACGGTGAAGGACAAGGACGGGCCCATCATCGAGGAGCGTTCTCTCAAGACGGAGGTGTCTGAGGAAGGTGAGCTCCCAGAACAACCTGAACTCCGTCGGGGGTCGTGACGATGCGTCAGACGATGTCAGACTCACGGCTGAGGACATCGCTCTTATGCCCGTTGAGGTGCGCCTATCTGCTTTTTGCTTTTGCTACAGTGCTCAATCTCACTGCAGGAGCGGTCAAAAGTCGCTGCAGCGCTGAAGGCGAGGGGTAACGCTGCCTACTCGAGCCGTCAGTTCAGCACGGCTATTGACCTATACACACGAGCAATCGACGTCACCCCCAAGCCAGAGCCCGTGTTCTACAGCAACCGCGCAGCATGCTACATCAATCTGACACCGCCAGACCACGAGAAGGTTGTCGCAGACTGCGACGCGGCACTGCAGCTTGACTCGAGCTACGTCAAGGCTCTGAACAGGCGGGCGACTGCTCTAGAGTCGCTGGAGCGGAATGAGGAGGCTCTGCGGGGTACGTGCACTTCAGCAGTGTCCGAACGCGGGTCTGACTGACGCTTCCCAGACTATACCGCAGCGACCATCCTGAACAAGTTCCAAAACGAGGCAGCAGCACAGTCTGTTGAGCGTGTGCTAAAGAAGCTTGCCGGCGAGAAGGCCCAGACGATCCTGGCGGTATGTCCGTGCGCACTCCCACCCCTTGGATGTCCACTGAACCATGCGTTCAGGGTCGTGAGCAGCGCCTCCCTTCACATACATTCGTGTCCGCGTACTTCGGTGCCTTCCGACCCCGTAAGTCGACGATAGCGCTTTCATTTATACGTATTGGCTCATCCACACGAGGCCAATCGCCAACTCTTCCCGAGTCCCCCTCGCAGGGCGACCAGACACTCGTGCTGGCTTTCGAGGCCCTGTCAGCGGGCGACTACGTGCACTGTCTCAGTCTGGTGAACGAGGCCATTGAGCAGGGGATTTCCTTCGACGCGGGCAAGGCGGAGGCGCTCAACCTGCGCGGCACCTTCAAGTACGTATAAGGGCATATACATTCCATTCATAACTGACCTTCTCCCGCTCGCCTTGTGGGTGCCAGGTTCCTGATGACGGACGTTACTGGGGCCAAGGAGGACTTCCTCGCATCGATCGACCTGCAGCCCTCATTGACGCAAACATGGGTCAAGATCGCCAGTGTCTATATGGAACAGGGCGACCCCAAGAAGGCATTCGAGTGCTTCGAGGAGGCGATTAAGCACAATCCCGACGATCCGGACATTTACTACCACCGTGGGCAAGGTAAGCAGTCCGCGCTTCGCGGTGTGTCACATTGGGCGACTGAGGATGTGCACGCGTAGTGCTGTTCATCATGAATGAGTTCGACGAGGCGGCGCAGAACTACACAAAGTCGACGCAGCTGGACGATCAGTTTGTGTTCAGTCACATACAGCTTGCGGTGGCCCAGTATAAAGCGGGCAACCTCGCAAACAGCATGGCTACCTTCAGGCGAACGCTGAAGGCGTTCCCACACCGTAGTGAGCCGCACAACTATTAGTGAGTTCTGCTTGAGATTCGCACCTCGTGGCGGGCGCTAAATAAGGGTGCAGCGGGGAATTGCTTCTCGATCAGCAGCGGTTCCAAGAAGCGGTGGACAAGTTCGATCGCGCCATTGAAATCGAGAACGAGCGGCCGAAGTATGTGAGATTGTTGTTTGCGCGTTGCTCCGACTGACCGGATTCTCTAGACCTCCACCAAGCAACGTTTTGCCTCAGGTGAACAAGGGTCTAGCAATGTACCAATGGAAGCAGGACGTGGGTGCGGCCGAACGGTGCTGTCAAGAAGCTCTGCGGGTCGACCCGGAGTGCGAGGCGGCCGTCGCGACACTTGCGCAACTCAGCTTGCAGCAAGGCAAGATCGATGTCGCGATGGAGATGTTCGAGCGCCAGGCGGATCTCGCGCGGACCGAGCCTGAACTCATGAACGCGCTCACTTACCAATTCGTAAGTCGTGTAGGTGGTTGACAATGGGCATCCGAGTCTGATTGTGGCGTGTAGGCAACGCAAGCGCAGGTGGAGTTCATGAAGAACTACCCGGAGATGGCGGGGCAGCTCAACTCAATTGCGCGGGGCATGATGTGAGGGTATATATCGCGTCGTCTTCGTCTCTAGGCAAGTTGCTGGCCCGAAGCGACCAAAAAGACATGGACTATGTGACATTGCATGTTGCTGTGCGATTCAGTTGTTTACATCTAGTTAGTCTTATAATGATATCACCATCGCTCACTCGAGACAAGCCGAAGGAGCATCAGGACGTCGAGACGTTAGCAACGTAAATTCGGACGACCCAAAGTCTCGGAGTGGGAGAGTCGGCTTGATCAGGTCGCTGATGAGGCATGCGATTCTCGCGAGTAGCGTCCGTCGATCGTCTCCGCTTCCCACCTCCGCGATGAGGCCTGCTCTCTCTCTGCACTGATGTTTACGATCCCTTTCCCTTTCCACTGACTCCATTACGACCTTCATATACCACGCAGCATGAATACCTCCCAGTCCGAACCCACTTTCAAATTCCCAGCAGACGCGCCGCGGCCGGGGGATGAACCAGAGCGTGCGCCGTCGCGGGGCCCGCGACAAGTCGCTTTCTACCCAAACATGAAGTCCGGGAACAAGCCACAGAAGCCGTTCAGTCGCAGCGCAGCGAAGCGGGAGAGCGTGATGGCTCTGGGGAGCATCGAGCACCTGCAGCACTATTTCACAAAGTCCGGGATCGCGGCGGAAAGCAAGTGAGTGCTGGGTCTCCGGGTGAGTCGAGCGTGCGCTGATGCGGGCGGGGAGTCCGCTCAACAAGCCCAACAGCGGCATGGTCCGCGCCATCGGCGGCCCATCATCCATCCACATCCGCCCGTTCTCCCAGCAAGTGCGCGACTTTGAACTCCCACCGTCCCCGGCCATCCCGCAGATCGTCCAGCCCTCCTTTCCGCCGTATGTCAAGACCTTCGAGACGGACCCAGAGAGTATGCGTCCTGGAGTTATCGAGGACCTGAGCGCGGTCGCAGTGGGATGGCATCTGGACGGTGAGCTGCACTTCGCAGACCAAGACCCCAATCTACTCGGCGCAGGCAGCAAGTCCGGAGAGCACCTCGACGTCCTCGATCTTCTGAAGTTGACCACACGCGCTGTGCGATCCGTCCGGAACTACCTCGTTTCGCTACCAGACGACTCTTCTACCCCGATGCTCCAAACCCACTTCCGACCCCAGAGTCTCCAGAGCGCGCCTCCACCGCGGCGACGCGTTTCACAGCCCGACGCAGCCTCAGACCAACTGACGCGCATACGGCGAGGCGCGCTCGAGGTCCTTTCCGCGCTGCGGGACATCGAGGAGACGGCGCGGCTCCCGCTCGAGCACGACGCGTACGACGCACAGAGCGATCACGGCTCGACTTCATCTCCCGAGCAGAACGACCCCAGCACACGAAACACTTCGCCCGACTTCTTCGATCACGATGCCGATACATCCGTCTCGATCGCGTTCATCGAGGTCGGTGGAAGCAGGAAGCCGGTCCCTGTCTGGGAGGATGAGGAAGAGACGCACGACCTGAGCGACGAGGAGTTCGAGAAGCGCGAGCGGTGGGACGAGCGGCTCGTCCTCGGTGGCGGGTGGCTCTACCGGCAAGACATGCGTCTGGCGGACCTTGCGCGTGAGCGCGAGGTCGTGGCAAGATACCTCAATACAGTAGACGAAGTCCTGTTCGGTGGTGTGCAGGGCGGCAAGCGGGGCTGGATACGGGAAAGGGAGCGCGCAGAGCGCAAGCTGAAGGAAGGCCGGAGGGCGAGCTCCGCCGACAGCCTCGGGATCGGCGGTGCAGCGTCCAGGAGAGCTTCGCGTAGAGTGGTCTCGACAGGGTTACTTGACACCATGCGCGACATGGTCGTGACTGAAGAACCGGAGGAGATGGAGCCGCTCACGGAGGAGGACGCAATCGAGGATGACGACTTACCGGAGTGGGCGAAGCGATCGACATTCGTGGATAACCCCCTTGGTAGGTCGCCTGGGCAAGCGAGGCATACAACACGCTCATCAACCCTGCTATAGGTCGTTTGCACGCGTTGCTAGTCGCCCTCCTGCCAGTGAATCTGCTTCCTCAACTCCCTCATCCACCACCAAACCGGTCAGGCTTAATGCACGCGCTTTCGTCTGGCCAGCTGCTCTGTGTCGCGTACAACGTGGGCGTGCGCAAGTCGCGGAAACCCTGGGGCTTCGTCAGCAGGGATGCCATCCACGATATCATCACATTGGACGCACAGCCTCCCGGCGACGAGCAGGAGGGAGAGAAGGGCAAGCGAGGCTGGACATTCAGGCGGACGGATAACCTCCGTCTCTGGACAGCGTGAGCGGTCCGAGCCGGTTTCCATCCGTGCGGTACTCACCCTACTCGTCAGTGCCTTGAAGCTCCGCTACCTGCTCCCGATCTCAACCCCAGCGAAGCTGAACGCGCCGAGGACGCCCGGTACGGCGACGCCGTCCAACATCGGCACGCCTTCGGTGTCGCCATCTCCCTCACAAATCCGGTTCCCGAGCAACTCCACCGAGGAGCTGATCGTCTTCGATGCACCGATGGTAGCGCGGCAGGAGGGCGCGTGGGAGGACATGCTGGAGACGGTGGTGTTCAAGTGGATGGATGCTGTTGTGGAGGAGCGCAGGGGCGAGCGGTGATGCAGGCAGTGTACAACTCTCCGTAGTACGTTCGAGACGACGCACTCAGCCGTCGAGTCAAGTGCATGATGCGGATGTCACGGCTCTCTTAGATGCAAGGCATGTTAAGGAAGGCAATAGACCGTCGATTTGTACAGAACCAGCATACAGCAACGGCGGAGATACAAATGAGGGTACGAGCGGTAAATCTTAAAGGGAGAGCTACACTACGAGGTGCTACATTAACTACGTATACGACTGATCATTCCGGGTCCACTAATCTACTTATCAAATGCTACAATACTGAAGGGGTAGGATGGCAGGCTAATAATCCAAACAACAGGCACTGTCCGAGGCTACATGTCCGAATCCGTGGTGTGTATCACCGGGATACAATGGGTATGAGTGGAGGTATTGGTGTCACTAGTGACATCTAGCGACCTTGTGTTCAACGCCAAGGGACAACGAGAGCACAACACTACTCAGGCTTACCTGCTGTCACTTTTTTGCGTGCTTTAGGAGTATGTGCCGTTGGAGCGCATCGCCCCTCGACAGCCATTCTTCGCACCCTTCGACAGGGCATCGAACGGCTTTTGCGGTAAGATGTACCCCTGCGACATGCTTGGGGATGCTCCTCGCGAGGAGCTTCGCCTTACACTCGCGCCACTGACAGGCAACCTTGATCTTCGACATTTCCCATTCGTTTGGCGGGACCGGAATGTCCGCACCGTGGTAGTCGATGATGTGCCTCTTGACGGCCTTCGTGCGCCTGTCGAGTGGGAGGCCGCAGCCATGCCACTTGCAGGCGTTGGCAGCGGCCGAGCCGAACCCATCGTGGGGGGCTTCGTCGTGCTGTTTCAATGGCTTGTGAGAGATGACACTTGGGAGGAGCGCCATAACGACATACCGGACTCGGCTCCTGGGAGGAGCGGGAGAGTGCCAGGGAGGTAGCGGGAGGCGTAGCCTCGCACAGCCTACCCGCGGCCTTCATACTCAGGTATAGGTTTAGTTGTTCGATGATATGTTGCGCGATCGGGGTGTGCTCGTATCCCTGGCACGAGTACACGTCGTGTCGGAATGTTTCGAGGCTGAGACCGTAGGGCGGCATGACGTGGTGCACACCGACGAGGCCTTGCGAGGGCCCCGCTGCGGCAAGGACGGGCTGGTAAGGGGCGTACTGGCCCCCATAGAACACCCCTGGCACATGCGCGTCACTGGCGAGCACGCGTATTCAGCCAACGATGCCGGAGACGTGCGTACAAGAGCGTAAAACGTACCCAGGCATCTCGTTATGACCGATACCAGAGTCCGACATCGCAGCAAGTTTGAACAGGAGGGGCGATGGGGGCGGGAACTTACAGGTGTAAGCGAGTGCTGGGCGACCCAGGGTGTGGGGAAGGGGACCACTGAGTAATAAGCATCGCTGAGGAGGTTATATTTGAATTCTTCCTCTCCTCGCCCAGGGGACTTTGGTGCATTTACGAAACGGAAACGTGGGGCGACGTTATCTAGATCCAGAGATTCGGTATCGCGGTTCCTCGGTGCGCCTTCTTTGATCCGGCGAGACTCCCATTGAGTACCCGGAGAGGCTAGCGCGTGTCCTTTGAAGACGTTGGCTGCGACACCCGTTTGATTGTGTCAGGGTTTGTCGCACCGAAAACCAACGAAAAGGGCATCATGGGCAAGAACCCAGCCAGATACGGAGCCAGAATTCAACGCGCCGGTGGCATACTGTTCCATGCATCATCGCCCCATTGCATGCGAGCCCGACTTCCTGTGCCTCCGGCATCAGGCCGCATCGCAAGAGTCGTAAGCCTTGCACAGACGGGACATATGTGGCAAGAGGAAGGGGACTCTAGCGCTGTCCTGCCGAGGGGCACAAAAGAAGAAAAGAATCTTTGCCAGAAAGATAAGGCTTGAGAGCGGCATGCCTTGGGTATTCTCCTCGACGTCTGAATGGGTGTGGTTGCACCTCGTGGCCAGGGGCGCTACTCCCACCATCGAGGGCATCACGGACGGCAGTAGATTGGGAAGAACGGGGGCCTGCCGATCACCTGTACAGAGTGCGGCGCTCGAGAGGATGGCGGTGTCCCTGAGGCGTTAGTCTTAACGGTCAGCGGGGGTCGCGCCGAGTTGATTCTTCGTTTCGGTTTTCCAAGTAGTATGGCCGCAACCTCATTGCCCAACACGCACTCTCTAGATTGTACTTCCGCCGACCATGCACAACACGCCCTTACTTCCGTTACGCCCGAGACACGAGGAGCACCCGGCCCCAATGTGTTGTGCCAAGGACTCAGGGTCCTGCCATATTCCACGCCTGCGCCTGGAGATCGATTGACGGACGGTCGTCAAGGCTGAGGGAAGGCGGAAGAAGCACTGGAGCTAGTTGACTCGATGACATACCGAATGCCATCAAAACGTGAAACGGCGGGCATAACGGGAGGAGGAGACAATTAAGGGCACCGCGCAACCTGGGCGGACCATGATGAGGATGCGATCGGGGTCAAGATTCGTGACCACCCATACAGTAGGGGTATGACATGCGACGTTGTCGATTGGCATTTGCATCGCGGCGTGTTGTTCGCTGGTCGCGGATAGCAGCCTCGTGGACGACGCGTTGATGCTGGAGAGTAACACAGAGACGGCCGACCACCCCTGCCGACTTTGGCGCGATGAGAACCCTCAGGCTCGAGCGGCATAGAAGCCGCAGCACGGACGAGCTGGTGCAGGCCGCCGTGCTTCTGGCTGTTCAGCGAGCGTGGCACGCACCTGGCACGCCTGGTATGTACTCACCAGTCCGGCCAGCCTAAGTAAGCGCGGGACGGCGACTCGGATGCGACGGGGCGATTGCACTGGCAGGAGGAAGGTCCTATCAATAGCACCGTCGTGGCTTCTGGCACCGCTTCGCATCGTTTTTCGCAAGAGACCACTCACATCTGTACACGCGCACCGTACCGTATCAATGCGCAGTCCCTCGAGTCCTCGTTGGCAGCCTGACGGACGGCCCAGTCCGCTGCTTTGGTCGGGGCTGCCCTCTTCCTCCGGCGGAACCTAGATGCCTCGGCCCTCGATATCTATGGTCTTCTGTGTCCAGCGTCCAGGAAACCTAGGGTGCAGAGACGATACGGACAGAGCTGGTGTATGATGGTCTGGTTCAGGAAGCCCGGAGCCGAGAGGTTGAATCGCGCGCGCCGGCGCAATCGTTTGGCATAGGACCGTAGTTGCCTAAAATGGACTGACGCATCACCCCCGGGCCAGGCGCAGACCGGCCATTGAAATACGTATTCAAGTTACCATCCATCGCTCTCGGACGCCCTCCGCGAATCACATAGCAAGATCACACCGGGGCCTTGGATCTCGCTAGGGGTGTCATCTATCGCTAATGAATTAATGACAGTCTGTCAAACTTGAAGCCAAGGTCCGGACTCAACGATCATCCACTAGTAGGCTTGCCACTTGCCCAAGTAACACCCGCAGTCACTGGCGACCTTCAAGTTTCCCGCACGCGTACCTTTCTCAGCAAGCCCTTCTCAGAAGTTCTCAGAGCAGTCCAGCTCGACGTTTCATCACCTTCTTCAGCTAAATGATCGATATTGTACTCGTAGAGGCTTCGAGTTGCTCAGCAACCAACACTTTCTAATCATGGCGGTGCCCGGTCCTTGATGGACCAATCGCAGCAAGACAGCTGCCACCCGCGGTACCGGTAGCGCCGATGCTTCCGTCTGCCCTCTGTGCTTCAAGGCTCTCTGCCGTCGGCGCGCGCAGAATCACTCGTGGTCTTCTACTTGACATCTGGACATGACTGATTACTGGGATTTCCATCTGTTGCGCCGCGACGTGCGCTGCCGACCGCAATTCGCAATCCGCGGCGTTCCGGCTTCCCACTGTCCGCCATCTGCCTCCTTCGAGTACGCACTTCAGAATCATGGTAGGCCCGCCTGGGAATGCCCATATGCTAAGCCCATTCCCAGGTTCATAAAAGCGTCGCTTCTGAGGCGGCCTTCCGTCCACGCGCGTACTATTCTGCAATCCAGGCCTCCGGGTGGCAGATGAGGCACCCTGTGGTCCGCCAAATGCATTATATCCATCCCGCGTTCCACGGCCAGGGTCGTCCGAGTCGCGACATAGAAGCTGCGATGGGCCAGCCTGGATGACCGTCAGGCGGCGCGCGAGCAGGCGCGAGCCCATTTACGGGAGAACACGTACTGGATGATGCAGGACGTACTCGACACTGCGACCTGGGCTCGCCGCTGGACCATCTGGTCAGGGCACAGGTGAGACCCTGAAGCGAATAATGGCGGGGGATGACGCCTTCCAGACAGACTTTGCATGCGCAGCTCTGGGCCTTGAAGCTTGAACCGGCAGCAATATTGCATCGGCCGCACGGGGTGCAACCTATGTACAAGTCGTCAATGTCTGGGCCTCAGGTAAGCGATATCGGCCAACGGTAAAGTTCTGGGCCCTGCCGTATGACCTGCCTCCCCGGCGTCCGTCCGATTCATCGACTCCGTAAAGTGCTTGAATCTTCCAAGCGACTGCCACTGAGTCTAGACCGCAGACGTATGGGCTGAGCCCGGGAAGGCTGGCACGCCGGAAGCAAACCTTCGGACTCCGCTTAACAGAGGTGTCTATTACCCTGGCAACATCCGTCCCAGCTAACGCGAAAACGCTAGGCTTACCTGCGCAAAGCATGTATATGTAGGCAGGGTCGGTCGGACTACCCCAATACAGTAGCCGACAGGACTCACGGAACACTAGCAGAAGACGAATGTCAGCCATCCCCGCCCATGGACAGAGTTTCCTGCGTAGGCCTAGCGTCCTGACACTAGCTTTCATTTCTAAGAGCACTCCTTGATTCCTGTGAGCGTCCGCGGGGGCCTATGTATATAGTGCAAGCGTCTGTGGTCTCAGACCTACTAGAACGTCGTTGGTTTTGGGGTGTATAGATTGAGCCGGCACGCACAGAGCATGGACAGTTTGCGCCTAGGCCCCAGAAGCCTTGAACGCCAATTGGCCTTTACTGAGAAGAGTGATACGTCACACAACGGTCACAGCGACCAGGAAGAGCTAAGCGCGAGCGGACAAGAGGCACTTGCCACAGACGTAGGCGTCTGTACTGATGTGGATAAGCGCCCATATGGATGTTCCGTTTTCGTCGGGCGAATTGCCGGCGGGACTCCGACCGCCGAGGGCTCGGTGTTTTCACTGGGGTCCGGCCTTTATCAAGGCCAACCCATGCTTGCGCCTGGCTTTCAAAGAGAGTATTGCGATCGCGTATATGTAGTCTCGAGCTTGAAGGTGCCAAGGCTTTCCGACGTGAAGCCAAATCTATTCCATCTGCGCACCCCACTGTACTAGTACGGGAACCGTCAAAATTGCGGGAACGTCTCTGAAAAACGGCAACGCACCGTCTACAGCTACTGCTTCGAATTGAAGAGTGTCAAGTACTATGCTTGCAGAGAGGCGAAAAGAAGTTTCAGAGCGCTCTCATAATTTTTCCGCGCGCATCGTCAGATTCAAGGTGAGATCTCGTGTGCGCGTTGATCGACGTTGTGGACCCCTTCTCGATCACTTCACACTCCTGCGCAACCGTCGCGGATCCTAATTTTTACAGGTCGTTATCTTGGCCAAGATTGGCCCCTCCCGGCAAAAAGTGTTACCGACGTACCACGGATGGCTCCCTGTCACCGATGCCAGATAAGTTTGCAAATTAGTCATCCAAGTCAACGTCGTTGGCCTCCGCCACGAGTTCGGTTTTAGTAGTACGACATGCCGTCCAAGCGGTCGGACCCCAGCGTCATCGTTGTGCCAAGCGCCCATTTGGTACTAGGCGCGACGACTCGGACCTGCAACCTGCAGTCAGAACTCGAGAACACCCGACATCGTGCTGTATGGCGACGTACGTCCTCTGAGTACTCTGCTAACACTACTCACACCTCTCTCCGTCTTGACTCAGACAGTAGTGTGGCGCGGCGTCCATCCGTCGCGACCGTGACGACGTGCTCACGTCACACCGATAGTACCGATATTTCATCGATTCGAATGGAGTAAGGTGACTCCTCGGCGAATACGATCATATGGACGACATGTGGCTCCACCATCTTTCGAAGAGTTACTCCTCAGGTTGCAAGGTTCCACATCGGTAGCAAAGGCAGCACTCACAACACTGATAGCGGCCGGAACATAGATAGCCTCGGGTGTGCCTGCAAACCCCGGACTGCTACTGGGAGGGTCTAAGGTGCGCTGTGAGCTCCATGCACGGCGTTGAGCTACGCTTAAATGAGCGACGTAGATCGTCCGCAACGATATGCCCTTACTGCGAGCGGATGCACACGCTAGCTGATTCACGAGGTCCACCTCGCGAGGTTCATTTCCACCGGCGATGTTGATAAGTGCGTGTGGTGCTGACTGTGGGTTCATATGACCACGCTTCATAACCTTTGCGGACAAACGCCGCGCTATGTATGATAGCGCCAAGCAGTACAGGTCATCTGCCAACGCTTGAGGCTTCGAAGATTCATAGCGGAGGTAACGCACCTTCGCCGCCGCCCTTTACCTACTTGGCCCTGATTGGTGTTATGAAGGCCGTCGCGTGGCGTCTAGGCTCGACCCGCTCAGCCTTCGGCATAGCGGTGTATATCCGGCCTCCGCCGTGACATTGACTAGCAGGGCTCGGGGATGCTGGACGTTACCTCGGGTACTTCGGAGCACATTTATCGCCCATGGTATGCTTGTGCGAGCGTATCTGGAAGCTCTGAACACCGTGTTGGCCGGACGTCGTGGCCTTCGGTAGACGTAGAAGCGCATCATGGACAGCGGCGGTGTACTCGAGGGACGACGAATGCGCAGGAGTCTCATCCTACAACAGTATGGCATCTCTGAGAGGCAGATCGGAACCAGGACGGCATGACACGCACTGTTTGGAGAGCCTGCAGCCCCCGAATGCACTCTCATCCTCTGTCCTACTCTCTTCTCCAGCTGCGTCCAGTGCCCCGGGCTCCGGTTCCAGTGCGTTTTGCAGTGTCGTGTCCTCTCCTCGCTCCCGGCGCGCTGACTACTTGGGAAACAGCATGGCCACATGCGACTGGACCTGCTTCATGGCCTCGATCGCGGCAGAGATCGTCTGTAGGCTGAAATGCAGAATCTCGCCTGATTCGGGAATCGGATTAGCTACAGCGGCCTTGAACAATCCAGCTACGGGCCTCATACCTGTGAACGGCTCAGCACACAACGACCGGGCTGGGGCTAGTGGGGTGGTGCGGCTTCTGTCCCGGAAGCCTGATATCTCGGAGTGAAGGAACCAGCCGCGTGCAGTGGTGAGAGAACATGGCGGTCGAGAACAAGAGGCGTCGCGAGAGTTTGTGGTTGCGAACTTGATGAATGCGACCACTGTGGAACTACGGCTTGTTCTTTTTGGCGGCTGCGTTCAATGTATCACTGTCGCGCTTCTGTGCCTGCCCGTTGCATACGGCTTGCGGATTCCTCGGGTTCTGGGGTACAAGGAAGTGATGCTCCTCTGTGGGCCTTGTGCCGACACTGGCTGGTTGCTAGATAGGACGTCGTCGGCTCGGATAGGGACATAAGGCGGAACGGGAGCAGCAATTGGGCGTCTGAAGGGCAATACTTCAACCATTCCCGAGAACTAGGCAACGCCAGTGGTGGCGGTAGCTGGCAAGTGGATGAAGCATTCGACAAACTGAGGGACAGCCGTGGTCTTGGGGCACAACGGCATGCTGACTGGTATGGAGTTCGCCGACAGATATTTGCTCGGAGCTTCAATGCTTCAAGTTCGGGACGCTCGTCACGATTCTACGGCCCCCTCAATCCCCATCGCGCCTCGCCCACCCTCACACTTCTGGAGTTTCCACTAAGGTAGATGTCCTGAATTCGGGATCATTGTACAAGGCAACAATTACACTGGTCATTTTGGGGGAAACCAAGTCAACACAGACGTTCAAACATGCTGTGAGTTCAACCGATTAGCGAGACCATTCTCCCAAGCTGACCGGTAATCGTGACTGACCAGAATCTATGCATCCTGGAGGACTTGAAGATAGTCTTGCGATGCTGAGGGGTCATACCCGCACTTCTTCGCATGCCTCTTCATGGCGTCGCGGCGCGAGAATGTGTCCGGGCAGCCATCGTGGATGCATTTGATGCGTCTCTCACGTAGGTGAACCTCTTTGACATGTTTAGTCAGGGATCGTTTGAGCATAGGCACCTCACGCGGGCAGTGCTCCCACTGGCAATAAATCATTTCGTCCTGGTCCCCTCTGTCGTCGGCGGTGGCGTAGTCGTCAGAGTGATACTGTTGGAAATGCGCTCCGATATCCCTCGTGGCTGTGGACGCGAGAGTTCGGCCGCACCCGTTGTACAAGCAACGAAGGGCCGAAATGCCAGAGGGGACGAGGGTTTCCTCTTGGTTCGCGTGTGGGGACGGAAAAGCCTGATGGTCAGGACGTGAGGACTGGCTGCTCTCTCAATGTGGAGTCACCATGGGCTAACCGGCACGTCCTCCGGAGTGTAGAGCAAGTATTGTGCGTCGCGCGACGACAAGCCTTCCGAATATGCTGCGCCTTGAAGCTGCTGCATGCGGTTGTGAATCAACTTTCCAATGGTCATGTCCTCGTGGGTGAGCGGTATTCCCGGCTCTAAAGCCTGGGAATAGGCGTCAAGAAGAACCCTCATGTACTGAGCCTGCTGTGCGTCGGGGAGTTCATCGGCTGGTCCGTAGAGAGCCGTCGACGAAGTTGGTACTTGCTGTTCGTAGCCGAGGATCTCGCGTGGAAGTAATTCATTAGCTGGGACCACCGATCCAGCGCCCGCTGGTGCAGTCAGTCTCAGTGAAGTTATCGTCTATGAGTATACGATGCGGCCCACCTGGGTAGTGGAGGGCGATGTTTTGTGTGTCCGCCGACATGCGGTCGTCCATGATATAGTGGTCGTCGTCTAGCACCCCATCAGGCCCGAAGCACCTAGCTGGAGTTCAGTCTTTCTGCACTTCAAGAATGTACCGGGACGACTTACTCTGAAACTTCATCGTGTTGATACTTCATGGATGCGGGGAATGCAGAGCCGAGCTTTGACATGCTCGATGCAATATATAGAATACGCACCCGAGTGCTGACAGACAAATCATAGATTGACAAAACGTTAAGGGGAGAAGTCCTACACGGAGCGTCGTGTCCGCGAATTTCATTGCAAGAAGACACAGCGGAGAGTTTCTGACACAAGCTTCTCGGTGTCCTTCACGGCATGCCACGAACTTCCATACCTCACACGCAAACATTGCCGTCAGGCGAATCGCCTCGTCTGGCCAGATGTCTCAGGGCTCACCTGTTACTAAGATTGATTAGGATCGCCTCCGACTCTCCTACAAGACCCTTCTTTTCCTTTCCTTCCCCTCGGAAAAAAACCGGACCTCGAACTCGCGCTGGTAGCTCTGGTGGGCGCCGTACTTGCCGTCGCCTGCTGCCTGTCACCGATTTCCGCCCTTGAAGTTCTAGTGCCATCGCGCTGACATGCGGCTTGGCGGGCGCAGACAACGTGTTCGGGAGAGTACTCGATCATGCATGCACCAATGCGGGAAGGCGCCCATACAGATGGGCAGACGATGCGCGCACCGATGCAGCCAATCGTAGATACCCCATTTCCACGGCCTCCGCGCGATCATAGACCGTTGCTTTGCTCTCGTCGATGTGAATGGAGAGACCCCTGAGTTACCGAGTGCAAGTCGATGCGACGGGACCGGGGAGCATCCGAGCAATCACGAACTCCAGAGCCATGGCCCGCGTCCAGTACCTCGAAGCATGGTTTCCTGATATGGAGAAGCTGCGGCACCCGATGCTTAGCTCAGCATGAGATCGGGGCGTAGGCGCCTGCACTGCGCCTGCTGCTCTCTGCTGCTTCCGTCATACCACATTTGCCTCTGAGGTTATGGATCTCTACGTGGATGTCCGGCTAGCGTATCGGTGGGCTACGCAGTGCTAGTTCCATCCATATCCAGTCTTCCGCTGAACAGAGTCAAAGATATCGGGGTCTAAACTTCCATATGATATCCTCGGGGCTTGTCATAACGAACTTGAACTCAAGGCTCAGAAGCTTCGAAGGCTTATGTGCCTAGTGATTAATTGGTACGTGTCGTATTACTGATTATACCTTGGGTCCCGCGAAAGGGGCCGTGCCTTGACCGTGGTGACGTGTAGCCGGACTGCTAGTGACCAGTTGCGCTGTGTCATGTTGCAGTTTTATTTTGACGTACGTACCTATCTGTCCTACAAAGAGGATTCAATTGCTCACCGCGATTGTGGCGCGCCATAGACAGGGCCACGTTCTTGGCGGGCGATCTGATGTCACGTCTGTCAGCCCAACAAGCACCCGTTCTGCCGGCGTTCTCGGGGCTCAAGATGTTTTACTTGACAACAAGCCTGATAGACATATGGACCCCGCTCATGCTTTCATTTCCGACTTCGGCGTGCCGCGTTCGTCGTGCCGGCTGGCGGCCTTGATCCTGCGCGTATTATGTCCGTACATCGTATGGTCCAAGGAGGGAAGCTTGATACTGGTACAGGCCATGAGGCGACCCGCAGGTGAGCCCACATAACACTGATAGACATACGCCAGAGTGCTGCGAAGTCGACGGTTCTCATTTATGTGTTTGAGCTGCGTTACTATAGTGAGCCGTTGCGTAAGCTCTTCTTTGATACCCGCCGACGCATAGGGAAACCGCAGGCAATACGGAGGCCGGCGCCTGCGTGGCGCGCCGTCCATAATTGCACTTCTAATGATCAACGCGTGCACCAGGGCACTGCACCATGCGTGCAGCGCTCAGTCTCGCTGGGTTTATGTTGCAAATGACAGGATGCCACGCCAGCAGTGATGTAGCTGATCAGGTGGTGCCGGTGAACGAGGATAAATCGGTGGACGGTCCATTTCAACACCTGCCTGCCATGGGCTAGCCGTTCCTGTGGTGAGCATATGCCTTATCGGCCAGATTGCTGTCAACCCCTCGTGCTTGGAGAGGAAGGAGGCTTCTAGCTCCGCCGGATCAGCCAAATGGGTCTTGCTGTCACCACTCGCCATCCCGGAGTGGCGGTTCTCAAAGTCCTCAGCTGGAGATGAGCGTCCTTCACCGAGGTTTGCGCACTTTGTTGGGCCGTCGGCGTCGCGCAAATTAAACCTGATGCGGAAACTCTACCACCAGACACAACCGACCGTGCCTAGACGTTGCGCCATCGGAATTGCTGACGAACGACCCCCGCGTCGTGCGGGGGGAGGCTCCCCAGACCGGCGCTAATAGAAGCCCGGGGCGTCTCTAGCATCCTGGTGGCGCGGGGGGTAGACGGGGTTCTTCACGGCGGAAGCAACAGCTGCACCGCGTTCGCGGGTTTCCGTGTATATACGACTGCGGATGTCGTCGGGCCCCCGGGACGTGGTTGTGACACGATGAGGACAGCATCCCTGTCGGCATCTCTCGATTCATTCGCCGCGGCGCTGGGCATGCGTCCGATGGGACCCAGTTCTATTGCGATATTTGGCGGGGATGCGGCATAACTGTATGTGGCATCTCCGCTCCACACGCCGCTGGAGGAACAAGCATCACTCGTCCGCTATGCAACTCCATAGACAAATCAAGCTTAATAATATTCAGCGCATCACGTTGTCTCCCACTCCCTCCGCAACATGTCTGCCCAAGCCATGACGAAGTAAATCGCACCTGCAGGCAAGACACACTTCCGAATGACGTCGTTCCAGTCCCAGTGCCGACGACGCAACCGGATCCACTCCTCGCGCATACCACTCGCGCCCGCTAGAAGCGAGCGGCGGAGCGGCGATGGCGACGGCGGCTGGGCAACGCGCGGGGGTGGGGCGGGGGCGGGACCTATATTGGAAGTAACCCACAATTGTATGCTACGGCTGTAGCAGGTCGTCGTCCCGATGACCGCCCAGCAGAGGGCCGGGCGTTGTTCGTGGTTGAGTAATATCAGTGTGAAATGGGTTGCGGGCCAGCAGATCGCTGCACGGCGCGGCGGTATAGTCAAAGCGGACGGGATTACGTTGGTGGGTGCGACGTACCTTGGAGAGCGAAGAGGCGGATCAGGGTCGCGAAGGGCGAATAGTAGACTCTCCACCGTTTGAGTACACCCGTCGTCAGCTGTAGACACTGCCAGCCAGTCAGGACAGACTGTCCACTGCTCGTCAACTCACTCGGAATGGCACCTCCGAGCAGGGGGGCTTACCCATAGTATGCTAACGAAGTAATCAACGCGCCAACTCAAACTGCTTGGTCCTGGATCGGTGGGTGGCCAGAGCAAATTGTAGACATTCCACAGTGTCCCAACAACGGCGGGGACGATAGATAGGAGGCGAGAGAAGACGAAAAGAGAGGCGAAGACCCATGGAGGGAACGAGAAGGGTACCGATGCTGTGAGGGCCGGACGTGTGAGCCTGGCAGTAGGTAAACTGCGCGGCTTCATAGACGCAAAGCACAGAATAAGTACCAATAGTACTCCCAAGAGGGCGACTGGAACTCACCGAATCACTCTCAGTCTCGGTTTCCGTTATTCCCAGATCGTTGGATGCTGTTGTGATAGGTCTGTCTTGTCCAGGCACCTTGCGCCTCAGCAGCCGCGAGCGCAGACTGCTCGCTAAACTGAACGAAGAGCCCGTGTATACCATGCCATCGTCGGAGGCCGAGGTCTCGTCTGTCTCGTCGCCCGAAGTAGGGCCTTGATGTGGTAGGGAAGGGATGCACGCGTTCACCGAAGGTTGAGGAGCTAGCGCTGCCGATGATGATGGGTGGGATCTGTAGTGAACTTGGCGAGAAGACGAGGCTTGGTGGAATTGCGGGGTAGAGGATGCTCGTTGAACTTGGGTGTGCGTAATGGGGTCGGGAGGCGTGGGAGAGTACGGGGGCGGACTGCTGTCCGTCTCTGGCTCGCTCATGTATGGCTCTCTCGAGTGGTATACACGCTCGAAGGAGGCAGCGTGGAGTGCACCCGGTGGTAGGTGGAGGAGTGAGCGCGAGCAGTGCGATGCTCTGCGAGGCGATTCGGGAAGTCGGCTCAGAAGGTGAGTGGCGTCCTGCTCGCTGGAAGCTGACGCCGGTGTATAGTGATAGTGCCGAAGCAGCTACATAGGACGCTCAGCGTGCCCCGATCCTGGTAAGACGGATGAGAGTTTCTCAACTCGGTACAGAGGTCAAGCGCTGCGATCCCGACCGCTGTCTATGCACCTTCAGACGAGAGCTAAGACCCAAGACGACCGAGACTCACGCAGAAGGTAACACCTCGAGACGACGTTAGTGATGGGCCGAGAATGTCGATGCACGCCAACGGTGTGTTCAGGCTGTTCAGATAGTGAATCACTGGCATGGACGGACGACTGAAGCAAGAGCAAGTTTTTCAGAGAGCTAGAACATCACAAGTTCCACAACGCTCAAGTCCTGAATCGAGTTTCTGTCTGAGTATGGAGTGCACGAGCGAGCCGGGCTAGAGTCTGTCGCCGTCGACCACAGCCAGTGAGCCACTCGAGGTTCCGACATCTGCGCAGTGGAGGGCAGTGGTTGAGCTGATGGCGTTCCCACGGGTGGCCCACGAAGCGCCCGACGCCACCGCCGGTCCTGCACTGGTGCCAGTGCCCGGCGAGTGCCACTGGTTCATGGTTTCAAATACCGCACCAGGCCTGGGCAAAGTGGACGCGTGCTCCACGTCAAGCTCCTCTCAATATCCCTGTGGTCCTCGTAACCTTGCAGTTGGCTTCTTGGCTGCTTGATCCAAGAATTATACGCGCCGGCCGACAGACTCCAGACCCGGGAAGATATGGAGCTCGTCTCCCCGACGCGATGTCGTCGTGACCCTCACTTGTCCGAGGCCAGCCTAATACCTCGTATCCTGATTTTAAAAGCGAATTAGCCTCAATCTTTGACTAGTGGTCTGCGAGGGCAGCGGAATACTCCATCTGCAACATTCATAATTGGCAGGATAAGGCTCGAGAAGGTACGAAGAAGCCTACAATTAAACTATTCCAAGGCAATTGTCTTTCGCAGTGGATCGGGGAAATCTCTGGGCATACGCTTCGACGCTTACTCGGAACGTAGATGTGCACGGCTAATTATCCTACCTGTCCACCTGTCGGTTGGATTTCGCGGCGCCAAACCCTATTCCGCGACTCGGGCTATTGAGAAATGACGAGCTCAAACCCTCCGTGACATCGGTTCCGCTTTTAGACCTGACTTTAATACGCTTTAGGTATAGTTCTCAATCCCGAGACGACTCGGAAATATCGTCATCCCCAAAAAAATGTGCCAATCAAAATGGAGAAGTCACTCTGCCAGGTTTGTCGCCATGTAACGCACCTCCCTGCAGCGCCGCCGGAACGGCTTCTTATCTCATGACCCTGGGACATGAGGCTGTCATCCTGGCTCCGATGGATTGCGCCCCCCCGTATCCCGTAGTAAGAAGACGCGGCGCAGTCCTATGCAGACACGGTCAACCTCATGTAATTGCAGAACATGTCCCATCTGTCATTTCCGTCGGACTACCACGGAGAAATGGCCATCAGGGCACCATTCTATGAACGCCCTATCGCCGGCCGCTCGCAGCGGGGTTTACAGAACGCCCATACGATTTCCGGTGGTGTTGTACAGTCCTAGACGTGACGTAGAGGGTGCGCAGCAAAACCTGACTACACATCCAAGCTCCTGATCCTATGGGCATGATTGCCCGATATGGCTCGCACAACGTAGCCGCTTAATTTTCCGTTCTTTCGACCGTTCGGTGCGTTCGGTTCGTTCGATTCGGCTGTCTTGCCTGTTTTGCTCAAGAGGCCGCGTGAAATTGACGCTGTCAGAGACCAGCCAGTTTAACACTCTCGCCGCGGGTGAGCGAGTTATGAATGGAAACTTCCAAACAATTGCGTGCCTCTGGAATTATTCCTGGGATCTGCGGCTCGTAGTCCGGCTACGACTCGGAAGTTCATGGACTACTACATATGGGTCCGGAAGCGAAAAGGTGGTCCCCGCCTGGTCCGCCCATACCTCTCCCGCTTCTGTCTGCACTCACTGAGCACATCCGAGGGACTGCGCCGATCACCGCGGGCAGATGGAAATATATCCTGAAGTGGCCATTTCGTCAGCAGGTTGCTTCTTGAATTTTCGGGGCGCGTATGCATATTGCGGCGGGTTGGCACTAACCTTAGGACTCAATGTGTATGAACACATGCCTCATGACTTTCTCCGCGCCGTATAGCTTTGGATGGCAAGCACCGTGGCTACTGCTTCCGAAGCTTCTGCACGGCGCAGAGGGCGCTCTCCAGTGGCGTCTCACCGGACTAGCCTTCCGCCGATTGACCCAATTAGTTCACTCGAGTGCTCCATTTATCTGGAACATGAGTATTGTACGCACACGTACAGCACAGCGAATAGTATGGGATAGAAGACACAGTGCTGCCAGTGCGGTCTATCATATATCATTACGTAGTACGTACGAGAGAAGATGCAGGCCACATTGTGCCGGTTTCTTTTGCTTCTGCCTTCTCACCTACTCCTCCTCCTCCGGAAATCGCATGGGAATGAATGACAGAACACGTAACCACGCACTGGCATTCTTCGACGTCAAACCATTCATCTAGAGCGCTTTCTCCAAACGGCAAGCTTAGGTGCGTGGTGGATATATTCGTCTCGATGTTGGACTGTGAATGCGATGATTGGGAACATGACGATGGGTTTATTTTCTGTGAATGATGTGGCCTTCTAAACAGCATCGATGACAGTAGCCTACTGATCAATCCTCGGATGCGGATGTCAGTAATCTGACTTCTACTAGTATCTGACTTCGTTTGATTGTCTCTCCTCTCGAGCGAAGATGAGAAAGTGGCCATCAGCAAAAAGGACCCGCCAATATCTATGCAGGTATTGGCGAGTCAGGGGTAGGGCTACCGCGACCCGCAAGACTACCATAACCATTCGTAGCCATTGATATAGCTACGAAGGGCTGTGCTCAGCTGAGGTGTATCTACAGTGGGCTATGGTGGCCTTGCAACTTGAAGTCACAGTGATATCCAGTCATACATTGGCGAGACCTATTTGCTGATGTGAACCAACCAACGCCCGGTCTCCGAGTCGCTTCAGTGTCACATTTACAAGTCTATTTCGCGCAGCGACGCAGGGCGCTCAGCGCTAGCGGAAACTCTCAGAGGACTTGCGTCATTCGATTTGGATCTCTTGACCAGCGCATCACATCTCCTGATCGCTCCTCCCCGACAATGCCCACCGTTGCCTCCTCTCGTTCCCGACGTTTTCACATGCATTCTTTAGGGACATAGAGAGGTACTCTGTAGCCATATTTGCAGTTCAAGGGGGCGTTGCTGGACGTTTTGCGGCCATAAATCGTGCGATACCTTCCATATTTGGTGCGACAATATCACAAGCCATGCGCGGTGGCTGCAAAGTGGGCCGACAACGAAATTATTGACCATGTCTTGAACGCTCCAGCCCACGTCCTGCCAGCTCTCGACTGCCCTCTTCACCCGCTAATAAGCTGCTCGGCACGCACGACAGCACAACACTCCGGAAGATGTCCTCCAACCACTACGACGTGGTCGTGGTCGGCGCCGGCGTCGCGGGCTGTGCGCTCGCGCAAGCCCTCTCCTCGCTCAAGCGACCTACCCCCCTCCGCATCTGCCTCCTCGAACGCTCCCTCGCGGAGCCAGACCGCGTCGTTGGCGAGCTCCTCCAACCCGGCGGCGTCGCCGCCCTCCGTGCACTCGGCATGGAATCCTGTCTAGAGGGCATCGACTCCATCCCGGTGCGTGGTTACTGCGTCGTGCTAGACGGCCAGCCCGTCCACATACCTTATCCGGAGGGATACGAGGGCCGCAGTTTCCACCATGGCCGCTTCATCCAGTCGCTGCGCAAGAAGGCAATGGCCGCGCCTGGCGTGGAGACAGTCGAAGCCACGGTGTCGGAACTCGTCGAGTGCCCGGTCAGCGGGCGCGTGCTCGGCGTGCGCGCAACGAAGAAGGCCGAGGGCTCGGAGCAGACAGGGGAGAAGGAGACGTTTTTGGCCGAGCTCACCATCATTGCGGACGGCTGCTTTTCGAACTTCAGGAATACAGTCCTGCGTGGTATAGGTCAGAAGCCCGATACGATGAGTCACTTCGTCGGCCTCCTCCTCGAGGATGCGGAGTTGCCAATTCCGAAGCAGGGGACGGTGATCCTGGTGAAGGGACACGGTCCGGTGCTCCTCTACCAGATCGCGACACACGACACACGGATGTTCGTCGACCTGAAGCCTCCTCTCCCTCCTGACATTAAGGTGAGCCGTTGACACCTTGTTTGGGACTGCCGACTGAGTGAACCCACAGCATGTCATCCTAGACGAGATCGTTCCCCAGCTCCCCACCGCCCTCCAGGAACCCGTACAAGTTGCAGTGGCACAGGGCCGTCTTAAACGCATGCCCAATACCTTCTTCCCCGCAGCAGAGCAGGGTCAACGCACGAAGGAAGGCGCCTTCCTGGTCGGCGACTCGTGGAACATGCGGCATCCGCTTACGGGCGGCGGTATGACCGTCGCGTTCAACGACGTCGTCATGCTACGGGACCTACTGAATGATGTCGAGGACTTCACCGATTGGAGCGATATGTCGCACGCGCTCCACCAATGGCATTGGCGGCGAAAGCAGTACGCGTCGACCATCAACATCCTCAGCGTAGCTCTCTACGACCTCTTTGGCGCTGATGGTACGTGTGCCCCCTCTGGACTCGGGCGTAGGGCTAACACTTGCGCAGATGAGTGCCTGGAAGTTCTTCGGGTAGGCTGCTTCAAATACTTCGAGCTTGGTGGCAACTACGTCCTCGGCCCCGTATCTCTTCTTGCTGGGTACGTTCTCTGGCAAAAGCTCGGGGTTCTGACTCACGAGGCCTTATAGCATCGAGCAATCTACGCTCACATTGGCGCGCCACTTCTTCGCCGTAGCGCTGTATGCCCTCTGGGTTCTCTTCACACACCCGCGGCGAATCATCGTCGACGGAAAACCGGTTTACGTTACGCCGGGAATCGAAGAGTGGCCCATCTTGTTCGTCAAGTGCATCCGCGTGGTGAGCACTGATGAGTCGCTGCCGTAAGGTGCAGACGCTGATCGCCCACTCTTCTTGCAGTTCTGGACCGCGTGTGTAGTGTTCATGCCATTGGTGTGGACGGAAATCCGGTGGTGGTGAGGGCGAGATGTTGACTAGAGAGGAGATACTTGCTAGATTACCTGTTCATTTTAGTGTCGTTGATATCCCGCACATTGCTCTGTTTAATCATGGACTAACTTGCTCTCGACGTGGACCGCGTGAATCTGGCAGCGGGCTTGTCGTCCTTCGATGGTCACCGTGCAAGTCTTGCGATGCTCCAGATGTGAGTAGTTTCGGGCCTTGGTTCATGCAGGTGGTGTTCACTATTCGAATGCCCCCACTGACTGGCCGAATTGCTGACTGACTGAGCGAGTCAATGGGAGGTGAAGTGCAGTAGGCGAATGGATTGAACGACAACATCCAGGTGCATGCTCTGGGGCTTGCATACCCTGCATGGCCGCAGTTGTATCGCGACTGAAAGTACTAGCTTGCGCGGGACAGGAGTTTCTGAGAGGGAGTTCGAAGTTCGAGGAGAAGGAAGGTGATCCATATCCAACGGTAGAGCCCGCCTTCTTGTACATGCGCATCGGAGCTCAAATGAAAGAGACAGGTATAAAACTAGAAGCCTACGAACTCGAGCCTAGAACACAGAAGACGGAGTGGAACGCGACGAGTCTGAAAGGAAACGAACGAGCGACCCAAAGAGGTAAGAGGATAACCTAATAGGGAAACCTTCTACGTCATAGCCCCTCACGAGCGTCGGCGCCCGCTCTTTCCGTCAGACTCCAGCGAGTTGACTGGGCGCGAGATTAGAATGAAGCTGACTAGAGCTATGCAAATCCCTCATTTACGTTTTCCTGGTACGGGAAGCATTAATCTCCCGTATATTGCGAGGGTGACGCACCGCTAAACAATTTGAATGGCTCGCAATTATGTAAATTCGGTGTGAGAAACTGCGACAAGGCGGAGGCGCACGTGACCGTGTCAGTACTAAGCGCCGAAAATGATATCCTGGATTTGACCGACCCACGAGAAACTCTCTTCGCCTCCGCCGCCATCCTCGCCCTCGTCGCCCCCCCGCTGCTCGTTGCGCTTGCTGCGGCTTTTGCTACCTGCATATCAAGATATTGAGGAGGGACTCTTGTGTCTCCGCCTGCCATCTGACGGTGAACGAAGAGAAGAAGAAGTAGGGCTTCACCTGGGTCGCTCGTGAGTACCATCATCCCTCGAGCTAGACAACCTACTCGACTTTCATTTACTCGGCTACACGCAAACAGCGATGTCTTCCGGTAGCTCTAGCGCACGCCTCGCGCAATCCTCCCCCTCAGTCTCGCTGGAGAAAGGTGCCTACCGGCTGCGCGCGCCCCGCATGCGCACCCTCTCCAAGTCGCGCATACAGCCACTGCATTTGTCTTTGCGGGGGCCAGACACCCCGCGGGCTGCGTATCAGAAGCAGATGGCCGTACTCGTCATCTTCCTGATCTCGGCGACGGTCTCGTGCTTCGGCGCGGCCTACTATCTCTTCACCACGAGGTGGGCCAATGCGACTCTATCTCCGCCCGGCGACGCTCCTGACGAACCTCCACATGTGCCTCCGCCAACACAAGTCGTCCATTTTGATGACCTCTATATGGACTCTGACTCCGCTGTGCTACCGTCCTCGCTCTCGTCTGTGCTCTCTGCGGATTCTCCCGGGAGGTACCTTGCGTACCTGCCCCACAGCGGCTTCCATAATCAGCGTATTGCTTTCGAAAATGCTCTCGTGTTGTCCCGTCTACTGAATCGTACCTTGCTTGTCCCCCCTGTGCGCCTTGGAATCAAGCCCGTGTATTACTTGCCCTTCGACCAGTTGCGCGATGTGCTCGAGAATTCGACGAAGGTTGGTCTTGAACACTGCAAAGGACTCCGCTTGGATGGAAGTCAAGATATCCCACCTGAGTGCATGGACTACCACGACTTCACCTACGTGCCCTGGGACTGGCTTGTCAACTTGACCGACATCAAGCAGGAGCAGCGCCTGCTTCCATGCTGGAACACCACCGACGCCCGGCTCGAGCAATGGCTGGGCGTCTACGGTAACGATACGGTGTTCTTCAAGGACACTACTCGCAATCACTTCAGCTTTCTAGACTTCACGCCAAGCTCCAACCTCGGTGTGACTGCTCTCTCACGAAAGTACCTCGAGTCTATCCAGATCTCCGCGCTCGCCCGGCGACAAGAGAAACTGCTATTCTTCGGTACGCTGATGGGCTCCTCACGCCTGCACCTGCGCGACGCGGGGAACTACCAGCTGCGGGCCCGGATTCGCGAGAAGATGGCACTCACGAACCCGCTGCTGACGGCCCTCGCGGAGGACGTGCGCGCCGCGCTCGGCGGGCAGTACCTCGGTGCGCACGTCCGCCTGGGCGACGGGCTCTTCCGGGAGAACGGCGCGGAGAACGTGCGGCTAACGTGGTGGAAGCTTGTGCACGAAGTGCTCGGGTTCAGCGTGCAGGACACGCTCGCGCTGGAGCGGACACTCGTGCTCGACGCTGGTTCTTCTGCCGACGACGACCTTGACTCTCCGTTGGCGATGGGACCCGGCTCTTTGGTCAGTATGACCTTGGTGCCGCCGCGGATCCCGCTGGACATCCCAGTTCTGCGCGTGCCCCACCCGCCTTTGCCGCCCCTCAGGCCCGCCACGAACCTCTCGCTGGCCTGCCCCGGCACCCGGCACCTGGCGCCGGCGCTCGCTGCACTGAACACGCCGCTCTTCATCGCGTCCGACGTCGCGGCGCCGCACGCCGATGCTCTCCTCGCGCGTTTCACGCGCACGTTCCCATGCACGTTCTTCCTCAGCGACTTCGGCGCGCAGACGGCGCCACTTGTTGCGCTCGCGGGCGGCGCGGACGGCGTCGCGCTGCGCCCGTTCCTCGTGCCGCTCCTCGACGCGATGATCGCAGGGCGCGCGTGGGCGGTCGTGGGGACCGAGCAGAGTACGTACAGCGCGTTCGTCGCGGACGTGTTGTGGCGGACGTATCATGGGTTTGAGATCGTGCAGCGGGGCTGAGGGTGATTGAGCGGGGATGGGGTTTGGACTCGAACGCTAGACAACATTTGTGTGTGCCTTGTGTCTCATTCGTAATGCTTATGCATGACCAATGTAACCCGAATCGGCCACCGTGCTCCTTCGCATTTGGGTCTACTTCGCCTGCCTGCGCGGATCGCTACTCCCAGGGCGGCTGGTCGTGGACCGCGGTGTTTGTCGACGTGCTGGCAGCCATCGCCGGCCAGGTGGAGCCTCGCTGGCCCGCCCCGGATCTACACCTCTCAATTCGAATTCTGCACCTGTGCCCCGCTACGCCACATCTGTCCCGCCGGCAGCCTTGGGGTGTGCGTCTGGGATGCGCGGACGCCGGTGAACGTACCACAGGCAGAGGGCGGCACTCCCATGCGGGGCAAAAATAACGTTTGGTCTCCAAGACAGCCGTGATGCTCGATGGAACTATCGTAGGGATCTGTGGCTATAATAGGCCGCAGGCGGAGTCTGACGGCATTGTACTGTGTGCATCACGGCGACCCTAGACGACCAGGCGCCCACGATAAAGTACAACGCCCGAGATCCCAGGGCTCGTCAGGATCTTCTTCGGGTTTGAATGCCGGTGTCATTGGGCCGACGCCGCCAAGATAGGGTTTCGATGGCCGTTATCGGAGGCCGGTGGTGTTGGGTGGTCCGCTTCCTATGCGAATTCGAATTCGAGAGCGATTCATTCACGCTGCACATCCTTTCCCATCGGCTGCCGTTACAGGCTGACGGGCGTGCCTCGCATCACGGTCGCGCTGTACCAGATCCTGCTACGAATTGGCAGTGGACCCGGCATGCTTCTTTCCGTCCCGCTCTCGACAGACGATGGCTATAAACGCACCCACGCAATGCATCTCTAGCAGTGAGGTAGCCACGTTCTACAGAAAATCTTCACAGTTGACGTCTTCCATCACAGGTGGGAGCCCACGCTTCGCAGTGAGGCAGGGACGCCAACGCAGAGAGCACAGCAGCCGGACCCCTTCGCATCTGTTGTTCGGTGAGGACCTCATAAGTTTTGACAGCGTGCGTCAAGGAAGCACAACGACTCGGGCAGCGCGGATGGAGCAATTTAACCAAATCATGGGGATACAAATGATAGAGGAGCCAATCGCAGTGATTACTGACACATAACACGGACAGAAAATACAGGTATTCGAGAGCGAAGAAACGCAAGGAAATAACGCCGCTACATAGGCACGATCACTGAAGCTTCCTCTTCTTCACCGCCGCGTCAGCGTGGTGGTCAGGGGTTCTTGAGCCTTCCTCCCCACTCGAGTCCGTTGGGGAGCGTGCACGTTTTCTGGAAACAGTCGGGGCTAATAGCGTCGCGCCATGGCCCTCGGATACTGCGTGCCCTATCGAAGAAGCGCAACCAATGGAAGGGACCCCTGGGGCCGACCGTACCGCCGACCGAGTTGAAGTCACTCGACTCGCTTCCCCAGTTCGTTCCGCGGGGAAAGGTGTACCGATACCAGGATATGGAGGCTTGAGCCCACTGCCCGCTGCCCTCCCGGGGAATGAAGTCTCCCCGAAGCGAACTATTGCGGCTGCGGCCGCCTGGGCGGGCGTGCGCACGACAGACGATGCAGGGACGACGTTGACAGCTTGTCTACCCAGTTCCTCTGTCCCCCCTTCTGCCTGCGCGATATCATCAACATCAAAACCTCCGTTGCCGTCTTCCTCAGCATGCTCCTCCGTGTGCTCTTTTCCAGCGGCTTGTGCGCTCGCTTCCTCCCGCGGAGGCGCTTCGAACTTACAGGGCGCTTGCAAGGAAGCCGGGTCCAAGCAGACAGTGGCCGGGAGGGTCTTCAGAAGCTCCCTCATCTCCGCCTCGGACATCTCGTCCACGGGCTTGTCGAACGAGATGCTCACAAGCGGAATTGGTCCTGGGCGGCGTTCAGGGTGCAGATGCTGTTCGATGGCCCGGGCCGCGGCCTCGCACTCCTCGAGATGCGGTCTATGTGACGCGAGACTATGGTCAACCAAGAAGTGGCATGCGTAGACAAAAGAGCTCACAGCAGCGGCCGGAGGTTCCTCATCGTTTCCCGGACTCCGTTCGTCACCTTCGTTCTATGGCGCTCTAGTATCCTCGACCGCGTGCGCTCCTGCTGTTCAAGGCCATCCATTTGCGCTGTCTGCACTGCTTGACTGAAACCTGTGAGGATCCTCACCTGCTCCCGAATCAGGTCGAGGCGCTTCGTGAGCTTGTCAACCAAAGGTTTCTCGATATACGAGAGGATGGTCGCGGGTCGCTCGCTGGGCGACGGCGGCTCCTCAGCAAGCGGTGCGGCAGATAAAGTCTGTTCCTCAACCCTCCTGACCAATATCTCTGTACGCAGCTCCTCGTCCCTCCGCAAAAATTCCTGCTCTTTGAGGCGGTCCTCACCCCTGGACTTTCCGAAGAGCCGCATGCGGAATCGCTTCTCGGCCTCACTGACCGCCGGCTCGAGTTCGACGTATTTGACTGGATAGAGCGACGGCGTGGGTGGCAGAGGGACAGCGGTAGAGCTGAGGTTCATGCCATGCGCATAGATGTGTTTAAGTTGTGCCCAGGCCATCCTCAGTCGCAGCCTACATGGCACCAGTCAGCTGTGAGTAAAGCTGCAGCCCCTCGAAACTATGGCGCACTCGTAGGAGGCCGCCTCAGTGCGGCAATGCTCGACAATCTTCGCCAGGCCCTCTATCGTCGTCCGCATCTCCTGGTAGTTCTCCTCCACCTCCCTTGCTAGCGCTGCGAACCTGTCGTCATAGCCCTGCTGTATTTGGTAGAGGAAGTTGGTCGCCAGACCCGTGGTCTCGGTCTCGCTCATGAGCCGGTGTAAGACGCCCTCGACGGTCTGCAGTTCCTTGACGTCGACAGCCTTCGGGTCCAGGAGCTTCGAGTTGAGCAGGCGGTCGTATTGGCCGGACTTCACGAATGGCCCGAAGGGAGGGTCGACACGTATGGAGGACCCGTCCGGGCGGATGTGTCTGAGGGAGTAATCTGGAGCTCGAGAGTCGCTGGCGGATGTCATAGTAGGTGTGCGGGTGCCTCCTTAGGAGCAGCGATGAGACTGGGGTGGTAGGAGAGGAAAGAACAACGTAGCAAGGGCGGCCACCACGCACGACACCTGCACTTCCGAACTGATTCGAGTGGCGATGCCCGCTTTGTCCTCATCTGGGTCGCTTTGTCCTCCCCTCCAAAAAGCCGTTGCTAGCGCGACTGAGTCGGATTCGACCATGTTCCTTGTCCTTCCAGCCGTGATACAGTTGAGGTAGGAGTCTCTGCGAAAACAGCGGCACGCATCCAGCAGTCGAAGCAGGTTCTTGTAATTTGTTGAGCTTGTCCAACTGTCAAGCCTTGAGGTCGCTCCTGCGTGGGCGACACACATTCTTGCCCTGCTTGTAAAATCGAGCTCTTGTATTTCGTTTCCAAGACACCTCTCTCGCTGTCGTAGGGGGTACGGAGAGTGTAACAGGTACACGTACCAGAAGTTCTCGCCGCACCACAAGCGCATCCGTGTTCACGTGACGTACATTAGAGCAACTGAACATTTTACGGTCGCAGAGCGTGTGCGTGCTGTCAGGCATAACATGCCGACGTCTACTATTAGCTGAAGCAAGTAAGCATAACCAACCCATACGCAGATGTACTATACGGCGGTCGTCACAGACACCAGCCGACAGCCACCCCAATGTCCCTGAGACTGCGAGAATCGGACAGTGTCAAGGCAAAACAGAGGCACTCGCGTTCCCTGTCCTTCCTGCCCTGCAGCCCGTGATGCTTAGCGAGGAAGTACCAGGCCTCAGGCACGTCCCATGCTGCCCCGCGAGTGAGGTCAGATAGAAGACCTACAGCAAGGTCTACGTTGTCTCGCCTTGGGGGCTCTTGAGCGGCTCGGGATGGGGAGGATGGATGGGTCGACGGCGGGGTGAGGTATAGGCGACAGAGGTGGATCGTGGCAGAGATATCATCCTGCGCGATGAAGAGCGCCTTCTGGAAGGCTTCCATAGCACGACCCCGGTTGTCGAGAGCCATGAAGTACAACCCAAGCTAGGCCAGAGCATCAGTCCCACTCCACTCAGGAGCTTGATACAACGTACCTGTACCCATACCGCTGGATTGCTCTCATCTCTCACCTCGGCTTCTTGTATGGCTGCCCTTGCCTGCTCAATCTTCCCCAGTCTGCGGAAGGTTGCTGCCGACATTAACCAGAGGTTGCTCAGCAGTCGCCGGTCTGTGGCGGCGCGAACGCCCTGGGTTCGAATGGTTGACATAGGGGACTCAGATGGTGGTGGCGGTGGCAGCGATGGCGGCGGAGGTAAGTCGGCTATTGACAGGTCTTGATGCGACGCGTGTATGCTGTAATGCTGTCGGAGGTGTATAGACGACGCTTGGTACGGAGAATGACCCAAGACAGCATGTAGATCTGACAGGCAGGTTAGTCCCTTGTCTCGGGGGCGAAGGGTCTACGGCACTCACCAGGAGCTGAAGTCGACCGCTTTGGGTGTCCCCCACTATGCTTCCCAACGTTGTGCCCTATCTTCTTCAAGTTCTTCGTGATACCGGCTTGCCCTTTGTGCACATTCCGCTTGACAGCCTCGCGCACTTTCTTCCCTCGAGACATGTCTCGACTGGGATCGTCAAATGACGACGAGCGCTTTTCGTAGAGCGCTTCCTCTGAGACGCTCTGATTGTCGGTCGACGACGGGGGCATGCATGGAGAGGCAGGGGTGACGGTGATGGGTATCGGCATCTCTGGCATGGGTATCTTCTCCGTGTCGACTGAGGACCGGACGTGCAACGATCTGCGACTGGTATTGGACGCTGGTACCGCAGTCTTCTCGGTAGAAGGTGCTGAAGATTGCACTTCGAGGTCTGCTCTGCTGTCAATGGACAACCTCCCTGACGCAATCGTCAATCACAGGTAGCGGTATCCACAGTCAAGGGATCAAGCACGTACTGTCGTCCGCCCCGAACTCTCTTCTTTCTGAGACCCATTGGAATACCTCGACCCACCGGTCACCGGCACCCTCTGGACCCTCGACGTACTCAGCGAGGGTCAACTGGGACATGCGCAGCTGTAATGCATGTTCGAAGGCTTCATGTCGCGATGCAGGAGGCCTGTCACCTATAAGTCGCAGTAGCGTGGCCGAAGACGGTATGCATTGAGCATCACGATCCAGTAGCGTGACAGGTGGGCTTGGGCTCGGATTGGTGCTTGCATCTCCTGGGGAGTCGCCGTTCGTGAACGCGTTCGCGTTTCCGTTTCCGTTGACTTGGGGAGCTTGTGATTGCGAAGCATAGTCATGCACAACTACGCCATTGGGCACGGCAGGCGCTGCGTCATCTCCTTCCTCTGCCAAGTCGACCTCGCCGACCCCAGCGCCGATCTCGAACACTCCCTGGGCAGCTCTCCAGTCTCCGATGGCAGTCAGTAGTAGCCCAAGCACGTGCCAGTGCCTGACCTCGCTTGGTTCACCTTCCACTGCCAAGCGCGCATTCGATATGGCTTTCTGCAGGTCGCGCATTGGCCCACGTGAATAGGCGAGGGCGAGGTGATGGTATACGGAAGGTGTAGGATGAGTCTCAGCGGCAGCCTCAAAGAGAGCGAGGGAGTCTGAAAGACGAGTCTCTCGCGTGCGAGGGTCCTGCTCTGCCCACCAATGCAATCAGAACCGTGACACAGAAACGGAATCAAGCGTTATGGCGCACCTATTTGGGCCATGACATACTGCCAGATGCCCTCCGCGAGTTGGACACTCCCAACTAGCTCCTTCTCGTCCTGACTCAGACGTTCCTTGGCCCTCTCAATCATGGTTCCCGCCTCCTTAGCCTCCTGGCGCGCTGAACGCCCGTCCGTCTCTGCTAGCGCCAGCCGACATAGCATCCGTGCACCCTGCACGCACGTCTGCACCCAGTTTCGATCTGTATCGATGTCCACGTCGTCCAGCACCGTGTTCGTGTCGGCTTGAGCAAGTATGGTCTCGCGAGCCTTGCTCACGATCTGCACGTACAATCGCAGCGTGCGCTTCGCGAGCTCTGCGTCGCCGGAAACGTACAGGAGGCGCGCCATATGCCGATATACCTTGTACGAGTTGAACGTGAGTCGTGTCGCCCACCATAGCACCTGCCTCAGCGGTGTTAGTTGTCCAGTTCCTTGTGCTGTGAGCGAGAGCGTACACACATCGATGACCCAGCCCGCGTATTCGCCCACTGCACCGTCCGCTTCCCATACCGCGACGCTGAGGTCGACCAGGTCTTCTACCTGCACGTTTCGCTCGCCAGCCTTAGGGAACTGCGTGCTGACACTCAGGATGGCGCGATATTCCTGAATGACCGAGCGTGCAGCACTGATCCACCGATGTGGCTTCTCGGAGCCAGCGCGAGACGTGGGTAATTTTGCATTTGAGGTGTCCGCGCGGAGTATGAACGCACGGAGGTGCAGCACGGCAATGGTCGATCGTTGTGCAGGTCTAAAGGTCGGTGGCCAGTGCGCGCTGCACGAATGGTACCTCTCGAGGAGGGACCATATGGAGGCATCATAAGTGGACGTTCGTACGTCGCATGACCGCGCCGCCAGGATAATCGCGCGCCGGAGTAGTCGTTCGACCCACCGCCAGAGCTCACGGTATCGCCCGAACGACGTGATGTCTGCGGCAGACCCCCCATGTGCGCTGGGCGTAGAGTGGACAGCCATGGAAGGTGGGATATCGGAGATTGCGCTCGATACGAGGGGAAGTGCGGTGAGGTAGGTGTCTAGAGCCTTCTGTGGGTCGCCCGGAGTGATGGATTCGTGTGACATGCCTTGCAGGCAGATGCTGCGTATACGCTCCGTGGCGCTCCACGCACTTCCGTCGCTGATTTCTGCTATAGATGCGAGAGAGACCGCGGAGATATTGCTTCCCGTCCATGCGGAGGAGACAGACCCGTCGTGTCCACCGTTTGGAACCCGAAGACTGAGCGCAGACATTCTTGTCACCGAAGAAGGTCCACTACTGCCCGCATCAACAAGACCCTGCACTTCTGCCAGCGTTGCGAGGCATTCTGACGGCCGTTTCAGCGCGTACGCGTAATACGCTACTGCTAACTTGATAGACTTCAAGGAACAAAGATTAACGAAGGAAGCAGCGAGCAGCCAGAGCACATACGTCAGAGTTGGCGGTTTCCAGGCCCTTCAATGCGTTGTAACCCGCAGTAGCCTCCCCTAGCCTCTCTTCCTGCAGCATGCATTCCCGTCCAAGGGCGAGCTGGCTGGGTGAACTCACTTGATTATCGCCAACATTTGCCCCGACATCTTTCACCGACAACAGGAGTGAAAGCGATTGTGTCTGCAATGCGAGCTCAGCGGCGTGCGAGTGCCCTGGACAATGCTTGTTGAACTTGCGCAGGAGTTCGGGCCACGAGAGCGGACCACCGTTGGGCGTCTTGGCGGGGGACGGGTCGCCCCATCTCCCTGCCGTCAAAGTCTCTCTGAGCTGCCTCCAGTAGTGCTGATTCTTCGGGTTCGCCATGCGTGCTTCAAGACTTAGCGCGATTCAGCGAGAGGACGGTTGTCTGGAACTACTTCACACAAGGCTTCACGTCACGGCAAGCACCCCCGATGTGACTGTTCAGCGACCCCAATGCTGCTGACCCAAAGGAAACGCGAAAGTGCAACCAAAGATATGGTATGTTCAAGACGGGAAAAGATGCAGAACGTGTAAGAGGAGGAGGAAAGAAATGAGCCTTTGGACGATTGTGTGCGCAGGACGCAGACTCGGGCCGCCGACTACCTTCAGTCACGCATAGTCACACCGTCACAGTGCATGACTGTGACACGGCCAACGGACTTCACCATTGCATTATCTTGCGCACCAAACGGGAGACCATACATGTATTAGGCGATTGAACCCAATATAATCTGCACTACTTGCGAGAAACCCTGGCCGCACCTTTTGCGGTCGGTGCTCCGCCGTATGCCGAGCCGTGAACCCTCAGAATGTGCCTCTCTAGTCCGTCCGGCCTACTGAGTACCGCATTGCATCCCGATACCCCGCACTTGACCTCGGTTAGCTTGAGGTGGGAGGTGCATATGTGTCTTGCGAGACTTCGCTTCTTCAGCGTGCCTCGGTAGCGACAATCGGGCCACAGGCATTGGACGGGATCGTCCGCTTTCTGCCAATCCGAGCGCTGATGGTGGAAATGATATTGGAGAAGATGTTGCGTTACTCCTCTTACGGTCAATTCGCGGATCGCCTCTCCGCAATCATTGAATCGGCATTCGTCGGCTCTGCCGTCCGCTGAAGCTTGGGGCGACTTCGGTAGCTGTTCAGCTCCATCGACACTGGTCTGTAAGGGCGTAAGCTTTGAGACACGCATACCAACCAATCAGCACACTTGACCGAGCCGTACCTGACCGGTGAATAGCATGGGGCCAACATGCTCTGTGCCGGCCGTCAGTGGCGCCAGAGACCCGTGCGCCAGTATGAAGGCATGAATATCGCTGAGTATGTCGTCGGCGTAAAGCGATAGCTCGGGCGACGAGCAGACGAGATCGCGGAACTTGTCGATTATGTACCTGTTGCGTGGGACATCCGCCGACGGCGCGATGTAGTTCGGGAATGGGGGGTGAAGACTGGGATATAATTGTTGGCCAGGAACGTCTCCTCCACTGGCATGCCCGGTGCCCACTGGCAGGTAGTCGGGGTAGAAGGGATTTCTGGTGCGGGCGAGCGAGGTGAATGTCTTGCGACTGGACTCGATGAGGGGTGGGACTCACTCGTACGTGAAAGGGGCCATCGCCATCCTGCGTCGCGGGTGTACGTTATCGCAGGTAAGTGAAGCGTTACCGTTTATAAGCGTGCGTATTGAGGGTCTCAAGCGTGCAATATAGGTACTATTTTTTCCGCGTCACATTCTGCCAATTAATGTGAAATAGACGGCAACTTCTACGAACGGAATGACCCGCGCTGCCATGGTGGTGATGTTGATGTCGATGCGCAGGATGAAGGGAAGCAGGCTGGATTTGGAAGGCTAGTAGCGTTCCTCAGCAGCGACAGGGGAGCCCAGGCAGAATCAAATCGGAGCTTCTGCGGCGGGGCCGGCGCTAACTATGATATTGCCGCGCTGCTCAGGGCAGAACCTCAAACAAGTAGACCAGTGTAAGTATCGAGCCGCCACAAACCACAGGACCATTTCTCCCGGAAACCATACCGTTGCGTGACTGCTTGCGCTCAACGAGAGAAAGGTAGGAACAAATCATCGGTTGGCATCTAAGGCAGAAGAGTCAGAGGTGATATTGCCACTGGTGCTACTAGTGCTGCAGGCGTACCCAGCGCCGAGCGGTACGGTGGCAGGCAGGCAGGCCAGGGTCCTGCCGAGTATCTGGTCGAGATCCACGTGGTTTGCCAGCGCCAGGCCGTAGATCGCGGCTGCAAGTACTGTGAGAAAGAAGTCGTCAACAACGCATCTTTCTTGGCTGGATCCCAAATGGCAATTGACTGAGTTCCGAAGCGTCTTGAGCGCGGGTTTGCTTCTCAGAAGGCGCGCCTGAGCGGCGCCTGCTTTATTGTGCAATCCGCCGCAGACATCAGCAGCTTCCAAAATAAGATACCGTTAATTTGCCCCAGGGTCCAGAGAGTAGGCAGCACGAGGGAATTCACGGCCTGACGATAGAAGTAATCGGAAGCAGCCGAGAGAGCGGCAGTTTGAAGAGCGGTCATCCGGTGTCTTAGTTGTCGGGGTTCCCCGCGACCATCCAGAGTTGACTGTAGTGTGCGAGCCCGCCAAGGAACCTCGGACGAAGCAAACAGGCTACGTCACGACCTGGAGTTCCATCTCATCGCGGGAGGCCTCGGGGGCCACTGCGGATGTCTGGGCCTGCATGAGTGAGTTTTCCATTGGTGTATGCGTACTGGATCAACGCAGAATCAGTCACTCATCATGACTATTTCCGAGGAATGCATCAACCTATGCAGGATGGCGCTCATGACAATGGGCCGAATTTCACTCTTCTGCGGTCACAATTGTGCTGAGGCTACCGCATACCAGGCAACTTCCGTGTTTGTGATTCACCGCTTGATATATGAAAATCCTGGGAACTCGTAGCAAGTATCTGGGGTCATGGTTGATTGTACCTACAGTACAAGGGTCGTTTCCATGATACAGAGCGTGCGCTTACTGGAATTGACCCGCGGCGGAGCGCATGAACGGACCCGGCGACGTATCCGCAGCCGAATGACTACTGAACGTCCGAGGCGGCAGGCCCGGCTTGAATGGAATGTTCCTGAAGACAACAGATCGGGCCTCAGGCACGAGACGATCGCAGACGCGAGTCTTTGAAGTACCGCTGTGGCTGGACTATAGGCGCTCTCGTTGCGCGACCACTAGACCTCAGCGAAAGTACTTCGCAGCTTTCGCAGAACCTCGCTCGTTTTCACCCACCCACAGGCTCTCCCTAAGTCAGCCGCGTCGAGAGGCATCAGAAGCAGGCAAGTGCAAAGTTCACTCATCGACTCTATCATGATTCTTGGCTCCTCCCCGCGGCGACCTGTGGTGCACAGCAGGAATGCAGCTGCTGCGGTGGGCCCACCCGCCCTCGCAGCTCTTCCTCACTCCACAGATCCCGGAGTTCCGTTTTGGGTCGGGCAGCCCGAGGGCAGCGCCCCGCACTCGCTACTACAGTCACCACAATCCCAATTTGTACTCAGCGCGCGGTTCTCTTCCACCATGCGCCGCTCTCATACTACTACATTATTTTATTATGTCCTAATCCTGACAAGGTACATAGATGGTGGGCTTCAATTCCAACCAGCACCCTTCTCCGATTGATGCATGAAATCTGCCAAAACCATACAAGCAATGAATTTGGGTAATGTGGGTATCCGTGGTCGTATGTACATATCCCAGAGTCCATCCCAGAGCTCAATAAGGATGAGAACGGACTTAGTCGCGACGCGGCGACCTTCAGCCGTCGGGCCGAAGGAATATCATGTTATATGAAAACCTCGTGTCTTGCGCAATGCAGCGAGATCGGCGAATAGAAGCATACATGAGGCTCACTGATGATCAATGAGGGTGAGTTTCATATTCTCGTATCGATAGTAGAAAAGAAGGGCATGACCCTGTATGGCTGACAATAATTGTGGCGGCTACCAAAAACGGCCAACAATAGTTGTGGCGACTCCCACAGTTGGTCGACAAAAGGCGTGGCTGACTGTTTGTCTCACCAAACAAACCCGCCCTCCTCCGGGCATAAGAAGGCGGGCGGACGCGCCTTCAGGTTCTCCCCAGCTAGCTCTTCAAGTTGACCTTTGACCGCATGTGAGTTCATCTCCCCCCTCATTCTGAGTGCTCTGCTCCTCAACCATCTCCGGACGCACAGAACGCAGAGGCCCGCCGCTACAGAAGCCAACTAACACGCTACAGGAGATCGACCCTCGCAGGCACGGTATACACCATGGCGAGTGGCCTTTTAGTTGAGCCCCCCTCTCGAAGCTGAACTTTTTTTTACTAGATTTGCCGACGCAGAGGGTCAATGTGCCGTGAAAATGCGTCAGAAAAATTGCATGACTGCTCAGCTGGAGACAGACTCTGAGGCCTTCCGGTGTGTGTTTCGTAATGCCGACTACTCTGATTCCTGTCGAGCTCCAGACAATGGGGTGATATACCTTTACCACTATGTGTCGAATACCGCACGCCGAAGATGTCGCGCCTTAAGATCGCTTCTTGAAGAGACTGCGCCGCCGAAGACAACGCGAACACGCCGAAGAGTGTGACTCCTTCCACCGGCGACGGACTTTTGGAGCCTGACTCGAGGCCTTCCGGTGTGTGTTTCGCGATGCCGATAACGCTGATTCCTGTCGAGCGCTAGACAATGGAGTGATATACCGTCGCGACTATGCGTCGAAGACTGTACGCTAAAAAATCCGCGCCTCAAGATCGCGTTTTGAAGAGAGTGCGCCGAAGAGTGTGACCCCGACCCGACTATCGTAAGCAAAGACCCACAGGGCACACCCGTACGTGACTCGTCTGGTATGGGCACCGTCCAGTCTAGCGTCGTCTGCACATGCAGAGCCTAGACCCATTTGCTCGCACCTGCGGCATCTGGAAGCGACCGCATCGAGTCGTGTGGCCAAGGGTCAGGAGTGCGCGGCTCCACAGTGACACGGCACACGCACTCTGCGGGGACACGCTCGCCGCAACGTGGTCCGCGACCTGGCCAGTCCGGGTCACAAGGCAGCCAGTCTGAGCCGCGCTACGGGTGGGATGACATCGGCCAACGTGAGTGCTCATCGCAGCCCTTCTTTGTCGAACCGGTTGACTGACCGCCGTTGTAGGCCATGTCTCGCCACCGGATCCTAGCATCCGGTGTGCGCTGCACCAAAGCCTCGGACGTTGATCGCGGTCTCCGCATCGAACGTATCCTTTCTCCCATCCACCTCGAATCCAATGCGCGAAAAGAGTCCAGCCTCCGGTCCGGGGTGGCGACCTTGGTACCTAGTATCCATGGTCGCACACCGGAGGCAGCGCAGACCCCGTCGGATGTGAAGTGCACCATCGGGGACCGGGCGTCAAGCCACGGTCTACCAGTGCACGGTGCCCATTCTCTGGGTGCCCGCTGTACTGAGTTGCGTGGGCGTCGAGCCACCGGTGTACGCTCACTCTATATCAACTTGTTGATGAGTCGGGCTGCCGTCGTCGGCTAGCGCGGGTCCGTGGTGGGTAAGCGGGGCGCTGCTCACTTCAAGCGGGCACGGTGAGCGGCGCTCCGGGCGATGAGCCGAACGTCAAGCAAGAGCCTAAGGACGGCCCCGCAAGCGGCCGTCCCAAACCCTCAGGGGCCCCGAGCGGGAACCACTCACCTTGGCCCGCGATGGTGCGCGAAAAAGCATGCAGCTCCTGGTCTGAGGTAGCCCGTCGCGCCGCGGCGGGTCACCGGGAGCACCGCAGCAAGGCGCCGTGTCTCAGGCGACGGGGCGCATGCGCCTTCGTCCAAGAAGCCTTTGCCGGGTCTTGTGTGCGGGTATGTGAGCGCCGCCGGCGGACACCCACTCGTTATCGAGTCGGGCTGCCGTTGAGGTTGGCTAGCGCACTTCCGGGCCGGGTCAGGGGACGTCGTTGCGGCCATTCATGGCGGGCGGCGTCCCCCGTTAGGGCAGCCCGTAAGTGTTACTATCATGGTTCGGTCGGACTATTGCTGACTTGTGCTTCCTTCTTCCTTGCGCTCCACCCGATCGGATCCTCGACGACTCTCATTCTCTCGTGCTCTCACCACTGTCATCGTCCGAGCGCGATGCACGTTGGGACACGAGTCCGCCCTCGAGGGCCTCAAGCTTCAAGGATGCAACACTTACTAGCGAACGTGGCGTGATCACTGGCTACGAATCTCCTTCAGGAACCACAGCAGGTGCGTCGTCGCTCTAGAGGCTTGGGCCTCCTCACATAGTTAGTGTCTTGCTTGCGACACATGTACTGTGTATTGCTCGCTAGAGCCGAGAGGCGACCAGGGCAATACATCCTTGTCAATCTCCAGGCTTCGGTAAGATCATGTGTGCTCAGGCTTTCGCCTGGACGAAACATCACATCCACTCCGCGTTCTCCCCCGTTTACCCGCACTCTACGAGGGGTAGGTGACTAGCACCCACGCGCACACAATCAGTCGCCCATCGCGCAGCAGAGACTCGCAGCAGACTCACAGTGGCAGTCGCTCGGGTACGGCGGGTCGTCGGCGTAGTTTTCGTACGTGTACGTGACGGTGTACGACTTGCCGTTCGCGTCCACCTGCGTCTCCGTTGTGGTCGCGATCGGGTAGCTCACGACGACCTCCGTGAACGTCGTCGTCTCGAACGGGCCCGTCGTCGTCGGCGCGATGATCGAGAGCGTCTGCGTGAATGTCTCCGTCGACACCACCGGGCACGCCGGGTCCGTCGTCGTAGCCTACCGCAGTAATCGTATGTGAGACTATGTATGTGTGCGGAATAGGGCATGGAGGGTACGTACGCGGGGCTGGGCGGCCCGAGGGATGGCGGATGCGCCGAGGATGGCGAGGCCGAGGAGTGCGGTGAGCTTGAGGGCGGACATCCTGAACAAGACCGAGTTCGACGTGTGCTGCGTCAAGCTTGGCTGCAGGCGGCGACGCCCAGAAGTCTCCTTGCTTTATAGGCTGTGCGCGCCCCGGTGAATAGAGATGCCCACGCGCAGAGCATGAGAGTGATCGGGCCCTCGAGGCCCAGTGCTAGCGGGTCTGTTCTACGTCCGCGCTGCTAGAGGCGCCCGGATGGGAGACAGCATCCTCAACCGGTGAATAAAGGAGCTCAAAACGCGCTGGTGACGGGTCGGCACGCACAGGTGTTCAGTGTTCACCCGCATCAGAATCTGCTGGACGCCTCTTATAGGCATTTGTTCTGTCAGTGTGTGGTTCGGAGCGCGTCAGAACCTCGGGATGTGCACATCACTGGCGCGTTCCTGATCGTCGGAGCCTGTGGCTGTCGGAGGGCGATGACTTGAGGCTAGAAAAGAGTGCCAGGTCGACCTGCTTCAACTCTGTGGATGAGCATATTCTGAAGCTTGTTGAAATGCTCAGTCACCGACCAGATGAATGACACGCGCGCACCGGTGTGAGCAGATCTTGAAGCATGTTATCTACAGTTTGTTCATCGATGGAGGTATTCAGTCGGCGTGCGTAAGCAAGATAGCGTAAAGTGCTCTTGGCAGGTCTGGATCTCAGGCGCGCACGCTATACAAACGGACCGACGGGTTCGACGGGGTCAGATGAAGACAGTCTAAATGGTAGTATCAGGCTGCATCAGGTAACTTATTTACCTTCGGTTCAGACACCAAGCCCTGTGACCGATATGGAATGCGAAGGAAGCAGTTTGTTTCACTGATACTTACTAATACAGAACAGCGAGTTGAACTCAGAACAGTCTTCTTCGTAAGGACTCATCGAGACCGGAGATGACAACTCCAACATCTGACCATATCTCAAAAACAGTGAGAGAGCATGTCAAGCAAGTAGTAGACCTGAATTCAGTGATACGTGCATTTGTGAGCGCAGTGAGCTGAGGGCGCTCCGATGGATGTCGGAACGTATCCACACTGAATACGAGTCTGAGACATTCTGTCAATGGTTGTCAGTCAGAACGAAGATCTTGAGGAGTAAGACAGACACCTTATTCAAGTCATAGCATGGTGTCTGAGCGCTATCTGACCAACACCGGCGCTGACGCACGTTCAATGAAGGCATCGGGATTGAGGACGAGTGTCAGCCAGCACATAGTCAAAAACGGATGTTTAGATGTAAATGATGCCCTCCAGGTTGAGATATTGCGCACATATGCACCAACAATGCTGTCAATCTCGGATGGTGGACCGTCTGGGACTCGAGATCTTCAGAGGGAAGGTCGACCCCGTGGCAGTGTGAGTGTATGGCTACGTCCTGCGGATGTCCGGTTTGCGAATGTAGAGGCAGCGGCACATGGTCCAAGGCTGCCTACGACGTATGCGTCTAGGCTTGAATCAGGTTCGAGGCATGGTTGTGGTGGGAATCACATGTAGAGTCCTGCGCCGCGAACGCGTCACGACGCGTGACGTCATTGTGCGTCTCACCGTGCACTTGCGCGGTCGGAGACATACCCACTGCACCTCTTCTCTTCTCTTCCCACCACAGCGCCCCTGGTTTCCTTCTGACCCCTTGAATATCTTCAAATATCATGGAGAATCCAGCGGCCGAGATTGAGGACGTCGTCCTCGCCATCACCGCCTCCCTCAACCCGGAGGTCCAGAGAGCTGCCATCTACAAGTACGCATATGCACCGTGTTTGACCGTCACAGACAGGGCTCGGTTGCTTACTGTCCACCTCGCAGGTACTTCGCCCCGGACGCCTCCTTCCGTCACCCCCTCTGCACCGTCCCTTCCTCCAGTGCGCCGACCACCGTCTTCCATCCCTCGCAAGCCTCGCCCGTCATCCACTCCTTCCCCTTCCCCCTTCTCAAGGGTCTCCCCGCACTCGTCGCCCGTCTCCTCACCCCGACCGGCTTCGCGACATCCAACAGCCGCGAGACGCTCCTGCGCGTGTACCAGTGGTACCGCGTGCTGAGCCCGTGGCTCCGTGCAGGTGCGCAAGGTCGTGTACGACGAGCCACACCACGAGCTGTACGTCGAGGTCGTGCAGCGCTTCCACATCCGGTGGAACGTGTTCATGCCCGCCGCCGAGTCCAGGTGCGCTGCTCGCCGCTTTGTTGCTGCTCGTCAGCACTGATGGGAGACTCGGAGACTGCTGACGCACATCACGCTGCGCGAACTCCCATACGCGACCCCAGCGGGGAAGCGCCTCTACGTGATCGCGGCGCAGGAAGACTTTTACCACCCCGAGGACCTGCTCTCGTTCGTCGCGCCGCTGCTCGTGCCCGTCCTCACCGCCATTCTCCTCCTCGGCACCTGGGCGTGCGTAATTGGCGCGTGGCTTGGCGGGATCGCTGGTATGTGTTCGAATACTCGTCTCTTCTGCCGTGCGTTGCTCATAGAGCGCAGGGTATTGGAAGGTGGGGCCGGGCGAAGATGAAAAGAGGGTGGAGCTGCAGCCCGTGGGTGAGCACCTACCTCCGCCAGAAGAACAGGAAATATCGTATGCGGATAAAGTGAAGCAAAATGGCGTCAAGGGACGAGGGGAGGCGGAGGCAGAGGCTGAGAGTCCGCTCGCCGACAGGGTGAAGGAGGAGTGGCCAACGCCGGCCGAGGTGGCCATTCAGGAGGATAAGGAGTGATGCTTTTATTGGACTGGGTATGTATCCGTGGATCGCCTTTGAGTCCTAGCCCGGCGTTCTCGTGTTTCCAATGTGGCGTGTTGCGTGTATTCTTCTCTAGAACTTGAACTAGTCAGCAGTATTGCAAGGCGTCGATGGCAATCAGAAGCATTTTACGCCCGATTACGGTTGAGGCTTGGAGTTGGAGCCACGATCCGAAAACACATACTTGACGTCCCACATATCCAGTCAAATTTTGTTCTCCATCCTACTCGTGCATCCCATTCTTGCGTTTCCCTCAAACTTGATTGAGAGCCATTTCGCACGAGCTGGCATCGGCACTTGTGGCAAGTAGCCTTCTATTCCGCGCGTTGCAGTCCTTTTCCTGGCCGGCAAATATTTTCACAAAGAGAATCTTGATGTGTGGATTGTGAAAAAGAAGTCGTTTAGCTTGTACGATGATTTTGAGCAAGTAGGACGTGGAGGTTTCTGGAGGTCGTCGCGAGAAACGATGTGGGTTATTCGGGCACGGAGATCCGTAGCCCGATTTACGGTTGCCCGCTAGTCCGAGGAGGAGGAGGAGGAGGAGGGGGGATCCATTTAGTCACGCACGCGCGCGTACCATGCGGTGCGTGACAGCGCTCACTAGATACATGTCAGGCTATCTACCCTAGAGGCCCCTGCTACCACGACAATATACACTACGTCCGAAGCTTCCTACTACATGACTGCAATACTACAATTCGTCAATGCACCTTGGCCCTCTAACCTCTGGCTGGGCGGGCACCATGGTTAAAACCTGGGAGGATAAAAATTATGCAAAAACCTCCAGGCGCCAGCAGTGGTCCTCCAACTCACTGACATAACTCACCGAGGTTAACTGCCGCGCGCCACCGGCCTCTGCCACAACGCGTCTCACGACGACCTCGAGAGTTCCCTGCGTCCAGGTCGCCCAATACTTATGGGATACGCTTGGCAACTCGATTTGTGAAGTCTTTGAACCATGATTGTCCTACCTGAGATGTCTGCTTGCCAGCAAAAGGACTCAAAGTGGTGGGATGCAGGATTGAAGACCAATCGACTTAAGCGCCCGTGCCAGCTGGCGTGAAACGACAAGCAATCTCAGCGCGATGTAGGACAGGAGAAACGGGTGGGATGGGAGGCAGCTATGGAGTGTTGGACTGATTTCTTGGTTTGTCTGACACGAGGTGAGTGTTTTTGGCTGATGCAACTCGTACGCTGGGTCTCGGACTTCGAGCATCCATGGCGCACGCCCCGACACGTCCGGCGAATCTACTGGAATACAGTGTACTCCACACGATTGCACCGAGGAATCTAGACAACCTACTCTATCACGCAACCATCGGTCTTTCTTTCGATGTGAGACTTTGCGGCTGCGAACAATAATTGGACTAGCGGTATCATGAATAAGTCCGAGTTGTGATTCAAGTTGGGAATATCGATATCTAGTCCAACCTTACATGTGTCTATGGGTGTGCCAAACCTCCGACCACCTACAGCACCAGGAGCTAGACTAAAAGAAAACCATTCACTTCCCCCCTGTATACTGTTGAACCGTACCTCAACCATGATGAGTCCCTTCGAAGATGATCGCATACCGTTTCGTGCCAGCTGGCACGGGCGCTTAAGTCGATCGGTCTTCGATCCTGCATCCCACCACTTTGAGTCCTTTTGCTGGCAAGCAGACATCTCAGGTAGGACAATCATGGTTCAAAGACTTCACAAATCGAGTTGCCAAGCGTATCCCATAAGTATTGGGCGACCTGGACGCAGGGAACTCTCGAGGTCGTCGTGAGACGCGTTGTGGCAGAGGCCGGTGGCGCGCGGCGGTTAACCTCGGACTAGCGGGCAACCGTACCCGATTGCTACACGGCCAATTTCTCCGCGGCTGAGGGCGGTCTTAGCGCCTCAGCTGTGGCTAAGCTTGGCTTCAACGCCTGAGATAAGGCTGGCCCAGCGCTTCACCCAAGTAACGTATGACGGACATGACAGTCACACAGGGGGGTGGTATGTCTTTACAATGTTTAGATTTGCATTGCTGTACAAGCTTTTGTGGCGTAGTGGTTAGTGCTGCTAGATGCGGTAATTTGTGTATAGGGACTTGGGCGGCAGACGCAGCGGAGCGAGGGTTCGAATCCAATGGGAAACGGAGCAAGTACTCTTTTTGGCCCCCTCTGACGTTTTCGACGTGACAGCAGTGACAAGGGGCGTTTACTTAAACGCCCGTAAGCTTATGGTAAGACCTCGGTAAGACCCGGCCTTATACAATCTTTCCTAATACTTGATTTGACTCTTAGATAGCCCTGCCGCAAGCTTAGCTAGCCTTACGGCGCTAGGACCTCCCTCAGCTCGGGAAAAATTGGCCGTGTAGATTCAGAGCGAGATGGGATCTCCTCCTCCTCCGCTGCCGCTTTTGCCCCGCACTGACACTGACATCTCTCCCTCCGCCTCCCAGGACAGGTACATACTACCTCTCGGCTATGCAGGCCCTGCCACGATACAAACCCTCTGCCGTCCGCACCGTCCGCGCTCTCCGTCTATTCGCCACCGCCGCGCACCGCGCCCTCGTCTTCCAGCAGACCGGCGCGCTCAATGAGGTCCTCGCCGCGCACACTTTCCACGCGCTCCCTGCACCAGGCCCGGGGCGCGTCAACGTCAGCGTGCGGCTCGCGCCCGTCAACCCGAGCGATGTGAATGTCGTCGAGGGCGTGTACCCGAACAAGCCTGCGCCCGAGGTACTCTCCCCGCCTGGCGATGACCCGGAGGGAGCGGAGCAGGTGTACGTGCCGGGAAATGAAGGCGTCGCGGAGGTGACTGCGGTGGGCGCGGGCGTGGCTGCGCTGGAGGTCGGGGACCGGGTTGTGTTTGCGAAGATGCAGCCGGGGACGTGGGCGAGTGCTAGGCAGGTGGAGGAGAGGGACGTCATCAGGGTGGACGCCGACGTTGGGGAGGTCACGGCGGCGACGTTGTCTGTGCGTGCATGTGCGGTCGGGAGGCGGGGCGCGTGCTGAGGGTGCGGGGCACAGGTCAACCCGCCGACGGCGCTGTGTATGCTTCGGGAGTTCGTGCACTTGGAGGAGGGCGACTGGGTCGTCCAGAACGGTGCGTGGCGTGCGGCTCTCTTACGCGTCTGTCTTACGCGTCTGCCAGGTGCGAACAGTGCAGTATGAAACCATCCGGAACTTCTGTTTCAGGTGAGGTCCTGACAGTTCTCTGCAGGTCGGCCAGCTTGTCGTCCAGATTGCAGCTCAGAAGGGCATTCGAACCCTGAACTTCGTTCGTAGCCGGTGCGCCTCCTTCCACTCTGACGTTTTGCGTTCTATACGCTCACTCGAAGATTTATGATACAGAGAACAAGTTGAGCATGAGGCCCTCGTGAAGCACCTCTCCTCGCTCGGCGCGACCCACACGCACACCTACGACGAGCTCTCCGACCGCGCGTTCGTTGCGCACCTCAAACAGCTTACCGGCGCAAATGTACGTTCCCTTCTCTCCTCTTTCCCGGCCCGCGCTCACCACTCACGCACTGGCAGCCGCCGCGCCTGCTCCTGAACTGCGTGTCTGGCCCGCAGACGACGGTGATGCTGCGCGTGCTCGGGCAGGACGCGCAGCTCGTGTCGTACGGCGCGATGTCCAAAAAGCCGCTCGCGCTCCCGACGGGCATGCACATCTTCCGCGGGCTCGTCGCGCGGGGCTTCTGGATGAGCCGCTGGTACGCGGACCACACGCGCGAGGAGAGGGAGACGCTGTTGCGCGAGGTCGCGGGCCTCAAGGTATGTCGCCTGCGTGGAACATTTGTACGGGTGTTGAATCGGTATTTGCAGTTGAAGGAGCCGAGGCATAAGGTGTTTGAAGTTGAGGGCGGGTGGAGCGATGAGGAGGCGGGGAGGAAGGTGAGGGAGGTGCTTGGCCCCGCGGGGAGGGGAGAGGGCGGGGGAAAGATCCTGTTGAGAGTGCAGGATCCAGCTCTCTGAGCCGATGTCCCGGATAATATCTCCCCCCATGTGCTAGCTGTCGTGGGGAGAGGCACTGAAGCCGGGCAGTAGAGAAGTTCAGGTGCGTCCCATGGTGGGCGGCGTGGTGAGACGCGTGCATCACGTGACCGCGTCAGGGAAGGTGAGGGAGGCAGAAAGACGTCCGAGGACAAGTGGAGAGATAGGGCGTGTTTGGGTGTAGAGAGCGAGTGGTTGGGTGTAGAGAGTGTGTGTTTGGGTGTTGAGAGAGTGTGCGGGTGCTGCTAAGAGAGAGCACATCGGACCGCGGAAAGAGAGTGCAGAGGGCCACAGAGGGGCTCCGAACGCAGACTCACACCGCACGTGAAATACGTGCCGCGCGCCGCTGTCAAAACCTGACGTTCCCTTTTCCTCGGGCTTCTCTACGAACATTCCTAGCTATCTGCCTGCCACTCTGCTCCTAAATCCGACCAGCCCTTGCATTCGCCCTCTCGCGCAAAACACATCCCTCTCGCCAGCAGCTCCGAATCTCCGTCCCACGCGCTGAACATTGCGCTGCCGCCTCACCAGCCCTCTCTCACGCAATAAATGCGGGCGACGCCCGCCACACATTCTCGCCGTCTGCAATGTTCCAACTTTGCGTGCAAGGACGATACGGCCGCATTAGCTACAGCAAATCAGCCGTCAGCCGGCGGTTACTGATGCGCGGTCCAATACTTACCGATTGTGAGATGCGTGCAGCGCGTCTTGACAATTGAATTGCCTGTTACGCTTCACGCCGGCGTGCTCGAGAGGATGCGACTCCGACTGACTATCACACGCGTAGCTTACTGCTTAGAAAATCCGGAATATTCAGCTCAAAGCAAGGGTGCGTGAATTCGAACTAAGCACTTACGAATTGCAAATTGTGCGCATTGCGTGCAAAGGCTTGTCACTCGATCCCCTCCACGGGATTGACCGGCGTCGCACTCTCTGCATGTGCGGTGCAGCACGTCTTGACACTCGAACTGCCTCAGGTGTTTTCAATTCGAGCCGGCGCAACCTGGCTCCGTGCGCGCCAATACACGGCTTTGGCCGACTATCCTCATGTGCATAGCATTACCGCTTGGAAGACCTGGAATACCGGCAAATGATCAAGCTGAAAGCAAGAGTACATGGACAACGTGGCACTTACCAGATGCGAAATGCATGCATTGCATGCTGAGATGACGTTAATGAATCCATGTCGCGCTCTCTCTGTCTCACTGACACTCCGGCAGCGGGCCGGCAGTTGCTGAGCTCCTACTGATGCAATGTGTTTTGCGCTTTGAGCTCTACTACTCTTGTGTTCTACCTCAACTGGTGCACCTTCAATCATCTAGATTACCTCACTCAAGGCCGGATATTGACTTGTCCGGGAACTGGGGAGCTGTCATACAAATACACGATAAGCAATCGTCACACAAGGCTGGATGTATCCGGTACGTACATGCTCCAAAGTAGAGTGGGTTGCAAATCTGCGTAAAGTGGATCTTTGCGCACTATCCAGCCTAGTCCAACTCAGTTGTTGGTCAGCCATACTACACAAGATTGAGGTGAGATGTGCTGCACCGAGACTCAATCTCCCGGTATGTGCATCCTTGTCCATCTCTGTGAACAAAACAGTGTCAGTGATAGTCAAGGACAGTGAGTTACTTGGGAACACTGACCGTACTAGACTAGCTGAGGTGAGAGTGAAGTTTGAACAAAGGGGGGAAGACTGAGTGGGGCCAGTGGGTGCGATACAGTGAGATTGTAAGAGAACTTCTAAGACACATCTCAGATCCAAAATTGAACACCGGCATAGTCTGACTGATCCGAAGCAAGCATCCAGACCAGTCTCAGCATTCTGATCCCAGCTCATCTCCGATAGGACTCGGAGGATCTCAGTAGTTGATTGGTGTTCATTCTGAAACGTCTCTCGTTACGGATTGTTTACTGATCCGACTTCAGCCACAATATTTTGCAATTGTCACACTTGCGCGATGCATCTCCGATGTCGGGCAACACGGAAGTTCTGGAGGGTGTCAGCGAACGTGTTCTCGCAATAATGCAAATAGGCATATATTAGTAATTAATTTGGTCTGCAGTAGAGAGACAGCTTGCATTTACGACGATGTTCATATCACATATGGAGCACTTTGGAAACACTCCGCCAGAAGTAGAGGTGCATGCAGACGGTGGAGGAGTATACTGTATGATAGTACCGGATCAAGCAATTTGACGGGCTCACTGCTTCACGCACTTCAAGCGCTCAGCGCTCATCGTGACATCGCAAATCTCACTGCTGTGGCCTCAACTCTGCGACTACGAGTCGTCACTGCTGGCTACTGTCTGTGCACGTATCAACTCGAAAACCCCTGCATTCTTGCTCGCTACATGCTAGCATACATCAAGGCTCGGAACACTCAGTCAACAAACTGTGCGATATCATTTTCCGCCAACTACCACTTCACCCATCACCTGCCATGTTTCTGCTTGAACGCCTCCGCCTCCGCATCCATCCGGGCATCTACTTCCGCAAGAACCGTGAGGGGCGTGAGGGCGCCACGATGGTGGCAACAACGGGCCTTCCGGTGCGTCCCCAGGTCACATCGGGACGCCCGTTTCCGGTTGGTGCGCGGTTTGAGCGCAAAGACGGCGTCGAGCGACTCAACGCGAACGAAAGTGAGTGTACCCATGTTCCAGAGCTCGAGAAGCTCTTCGATTGGCCTGCGGCCGCCCTTCAGGCGGCTCAGATTCACGAACGGGATGGACTCGGGCCACCCGACAAGCCTGTATCCGTGCTTGTGCACGACATGCTGCCACATGTCATGCTCGTTGTACCGCATGCGTACGCGAGGCTCGTTCGTGAGTTCTCCTGGAGAAATTCCAGTAACAGTCAGTTTCACGGTACGGATGAAACGACTGGACGCGTACGTAGCCGGGCTGTCAAAACGGTACGCAGGAGACTCCGTTTCTCGGCCAGTGGCGAGGAAGGTTTCTTGTGTGCGGGGTCGATGGGGTGTACGGGAGTGCAGTTTTGGGCCATGATGTATGAAGTTGTCGGCGTCGGATGGGCAGCAGCGAGTGCGGACTAGCCATCTGCTCATCTAGTATTTGAGTGTTCCAGGCGATTGCGTGCAGACGAGAGTCTGACCACTCACATACCTTCGAGTATAGAGATAGCAGACACTCTCCTCTTGCTCTGCAGCCAACGGCGAGCATATTTGCGCGCACCATCGTTCTCAGGGTCGCAGGCATCCTGAGGGGTGTCTCAGACCTGAACCTTGTCCGTGACGCCGCGAGCTGTTTTCTCCGCCGATGATCTGTCAGTTATGTTATCAGGGTCTTCGCCTGTTGGTGGAATGTTATGGGTGTCATGCATTTCGTCGGCCGGTTACTACTCATTGACAGAGACTGAACTTCGTGCACTCAACAGCACTCGATCCATCGGGGCTCTCGTTAGCAGTGGCATCTCCGGCTGCTTCTCGGACTTGGACACGTCCCTGAGGGGATTGACGGCCATGCAACCGATGAGCCCATGGAGTCAGATGCTGTGGCAAGGGCAATATGACACAAGTCACAATACCGGTGGTCTGACATTTGGTGTGTATACTTTGTCTTGATTTGTGATCCGGCTGACATTGCCATATACTACGAGTGCTATGGGTGAAGACCCAACCAGATCCGGGCATTGTGCCTAGTACAGAGACAGCCCTGAGTCATCTGTTGCATTCACCCTGTTCGATGCAGCGACACCGCTTGTTGGCCTCCCTGCTCGGCAACTGCAAATGCTCGGAAAACCTCCGAGCATTTGAGCTCGCATGGGTCTCGCCTCGGACCACCCTATGCGGGCCTACAAGGGCTCCCATTCCCAAAACAGCTCTGAGTTGCGCCCATATCTGATTGCCGTGCGCTTGCAGCCCCGTCAGCCTGAGGGCTTGGAACTACGCGGGGCGATGGAGACGGCATCCGGTGCGATGGTTTCGCAGTACAGTGCGTGTGGTCAGACACAGTACGTCATCCATGGCGCACTTTCAGCTGTCACGTACTCACCCTTGCGAGTCCATGGCTGTTGCGCCCGGGCCGCGGCGCCAGGATTGCAGCGCGCCTCGCAAGCATGAGCCCCATTGGATGTTCACAGAGCTCTAGCGGCAGTGATTACGGCTCACCCAGTTTCAGCGACTCCGAAGAACTCGATCTGCTGCGGTCTCGACGGCAGGTCGTGAATCTCGGTCGAATGCATTACCAGTACCCATCTCAGACATTCTCGAACGACAGTGGTCCGGTTGCAGACTCGGAGGATCATGGGCCTATGCGTGGCGGCGTGCCCTGAGATGCTCACGGCATGGAGAAGTTGGACCCTTCTCCGGGGAAGCAGTACCCTCGCCGATTGTGTATGCTGCAATTGCCGGACAGGGTGTGCGCGCGCTGATCACTCAAGATGAAAACAGAAGGTCGAAACTGACTTGCGGGGTATCAGTCTATTGTCGAATCGTGATGTCATGCGTCAAGTCTCAAGCTGCCGCTGCGGATGCTTGTCCAGTTTTGACGAGAGGCCGTTGCACGGGCTGCGTAGCTCAGCCGCAAGAGTGTGAACGTGAATGCTGTGCTGTGTCGAAATCGCGGCGTGCCAGTAGTACGAGACAGCCGGCGTTGTGCGCACGGCGCGCACGAGTGTGTTCTGTTCCGTGGAACCTCTCGGGGGAAATCTCCGAAAAGACGCTGTCGTTGTAACGTTGCGGCTCTGCATTCTTTGTCTTTTTGCATGCAGAATACACTGATCTCGGTCTCATTGCTAGGTGTCTCGAGGGCTAGCAAGAGCCATGTTCGGCGATTGAAAACACAGCCGCCGCGGCGCAACAGCGCCAATACGGAGCACCGCGAACCTAGCAGCAGTGAGTCATGCACAACACATCGTCCATATGCGTCGGCGTGAATCACCCCCCGGCCAGTCGAAGGGCGCGTATTCGAAGCCGCCTCAGGCAGCCATTGACTCCGATCGAGCCACTCAAGTCAGGATGGCGCAATCAATGGCAGGGTATGAATGTGATGAGCAGACGTGAAGCTTGTATCGTATAGCTCCGCCGACTCCTCGAAAGAAGCCAGCCAGAGCTTGTCAGCATGCCGAAAGCTTGCGATCATATGCAGCCTTCGAATGCTCTATCCGACGAGCGAACACGTCCGGGACCTGATAAACAAGCGAAGATGAAGAGGGCTGGCAGCATCGTGTAGCATACTACACAGGGAAGCTGCATGTAAGCACCCCAGTCATTGTGCGCTCCCAAACATCTGTTCGGGACGCTCTTTTACACTGATTTGAGATCGCCTTGCAGCCGAACTCAGCAATCAGGAGACTGCAATAAGTCATTGTTCACATGATTGTCAAGGTAGTATTCGTCGTGGAGCCTGGGTACAACCCCTTTCGCGCGGCCTAGAATCACGCTGTACCTGAGGCTCGAGAGCAGGGGTTCGTTAGTGACGTTGCAGGACGCACACTACGAGAGCTAGTTACTAGTCGTACTCAGTCTCAACAATCAAGCTGGCGGGTCCATCTGTACCGGGCAACACTTCCCTGGGTGTTATTCGCACAGCACACACGAGAGACGCGCCATGGAGAAAATCCTCGCGCGAGACGAGGCCTTATGACTCAGAGGGAAGTACTACATCTGGGCCCCGCTCGGAACACTCCTCCCGTTCCACCATTCGTTCGTCGTTGGTCCAGAGCATGAGATGTGCATGCATGGGATTGGGTTCTACTCATGGTGAGATTCTCGGTCACACTCGTCAGTGACTGTTGATGATGGCCACAGGCGAAGCCCGCGGCGTCCGAGTATTGCTCGGATCACTTGTCCTGTGAAGCATATTAAGACTTGACACTGCATCCCACGAGACAGGTATGCACGACGACAACCGCGCGCTCTCGCGCCGAGATACCCTGACCCGAGAGGGAATGTCAGCTGGCATGGTTTCGGGTACCACCCGTTTCGTGAAGCCTATGAATAGGTGCGGAGATTCGAGTCATATCCGCCAATAAAATGTGATGACAATGTTCGTATATTGGATAGTGCTCTCGTGTGCATAGATTGTGGATAGCTATGGAACGTAATTGGCAATCAGACCACAACCACCGCCGCAGACGGCCATCAACATGCAAACGACGAGCAGTGTCATGAGTGCCTGGTAGCTTGAGAGCCTGCGAACCCAGAGCGACGACTGGGCTTCGTCACATCTCATGCAAGAGACGACGAAAGTTATCCCTGTACCAGAGCACCCGGCGACCTCGCAGCATCACGACACACTCCCCGCAACAATCGAATCCTGCGAGTCCCGCTACTCAACGCCGACTACCGAGTGTATGCTGAAGCGAAACGACACGGCGCACAGCATGCGTTTTCGTTTGGCTCTTGCGGCGTTGCGTAGCGAGACGGTATCGCGGCATGGCTGCGACACTGGAGAGTGGCCCTCTCGTTCCTCTCGCCTTGGAGTGAAACAGGACGGCGAAACGAGGCTGTCCCGTACTGTGCGGGTCTCGACGGCCGGGTCGGGTGCACCCCCCTAGAATCTTCTGTTACCGAGTACAAGGGCAGTCCACGCGATTGGATGTGTTGCGCGTCGCACACGAGGCCTTGCCCATTGAGTGCGTCTCCGGGGCCATACGCGCAGACATGATTCTTGCTGACATGCGCCGCTTGCCGCCGAGACAGCGGCTGCAGCAATGCAGTTTCCGCGGTGCACGGGCTGGGACCCTGATGCCGTGAATCCCGGGTCGTCCGCACGACGTTGACGCGAGGCCGGTAGCATTCCGCCGTGACTACTCGGTGGACCACCGGTGACGCAGAGGACACGTTGAATGGAAGACATACCTGGCCGTCCACTCGAGAAGAATGGGTGGTCGGTGCCGGGCAATAACAACCTGTATCAGTCAGTAGAAACCAAGTCGAGAGTCGCAGACGTGGCTACCGGCCCTCGTAGTGTGACCTTCGCGCGGCCCGCGACTCATCACCCCGCTCTTGCTGAGCGGATTCATACTCGAGTGGTCGGGACGCGCGGCCTGCACGGCAAGAAACTGGATGGCTGGGACCGAGGCGCTTCAGTCGGAAAGAGCGCGGGACTCGACTGTTGCGCGGACGCATCGGATGCGCCCACGGAGCGTCCAAAGGCCTCCCGCGGTTGTGATTCGAACTGGCCCGGATAAGTGTTGCTGGCAGCGGCGAATACAGTCGCGTCGTTGGACAGGTTGGCACCGCAGGCCGATCGTGCAAATGCTCGGCCACAAGTCTCGGGACAACGTGTCTCGAAGCTTCACGGTGGTGAGTTGTCCCCTCCTGCATTGCATTGGACGTTCAGTGGGCCGAACAGATGAGTTGTCACACCGCCCGGCCCTGCATTTCGAGAAAACAAATCTATTAGTGGAACCTAACAGGTGATATGTACATGACCTCGAACGGAAGGCTTCCGTACGGAGCAAACACATTGCAGTGACAAATGCAATGGTCTCCAGGGCTTCTTCGTGTTCCACTGCCCTCGATGCCAGACAGATTTCGTATGGCTCGCGTCAGGGGGCGGCCCAGCGCGACACGAGGAACATCGGAAAGCAGTGTCTCAGCATGCTGCCGATTCCTGGTTGCCAAAGCCAAGTGCCACGTGTAGCCTGGAGCAAAACAGCGCGGCGCATAGCACGCGTTACCGATGGACTCGTTCAGCGTGCCACGCAACACGACTCGGAGCCTTGCTGCGGCTGCCGCTCGTACCTCTGCACTCATGCACGGACGTACAGCGTTGACCCGGCGTGTATGTTGTTGCACGGACCGCAAGGGTCTCACGTCCGGCGCATCCTCGTGAATCTTTTCCTCCGTGCAGAGGCGGTCAGTGCGATTTGATGCGCCAGAGTGACGTGCGCAGGGCTCCGGTGCGCGCAGAGCGGGTTCTTGCATAAGATACGCCACTTGTTGGCGAGACGACGGGTGCAGCAACGGAGGTCGCGCGATGCTACGAGCTGGGACCCTGATGCCGTGAATCCCGTCTCGTGCGCACGATGTTGACGCGGGAACCCAGAAAGGTCTCGCCGTAGCTGCTCGTAGTCAGCTGCCGGTGGGCTACCAGCGACACAGAGCACGCGTTCGATCGAAGACATACCTACGAGCTGCTGGCCATCCACCCACTCGAGAAGAATGGGTGGTCGGTGCCGAGCAGCAACTGCCTGCGTGGTTCAGTGAAAACCGGGCCATCTGCCACAGTCGCAGACGACGATTGGCCCCCGTAGTGACCTTCGCGCGACCCGCGACGTCACTGACCAACTTCGCCCCCGCTGAGCGGTGTCGTGCTTGAGTGGCTCGCATGCGCGGTTTGAACGCGCGGTCATTATTGTTGAGAACCAACGTCCGTTGCTCTGGGAGACGAGTCGGCCAGAGTCGAGTCGAGTATTCGAACGCGTGATATGACGTTGACGCGTCCATTACGGGACGTGTACGCAAGACGCGCTGTTGTCCGGCGGACGGTCCCTGATGTTCCCCGCAGGCACCGTCAACGTTGTGCCAGGCATGATGATCGCTGCGAAAACTTACCTCCGGGCGGCAGGGTTCGAGTTTCGCGAGGCGCTCCAGGACCAACGCGCCGAGAGTGGGTCACGGAGACCACTGCAGTTATCGGCGAGGCAGTGGATCGTGTCCGTCACGTCGTTCCTCGGCGATGAGCCGAGCAGTGAACCTGGGCCATGCGACGTGTCAGACACGCGTCTCGCACGCAGAGTCACTGATCGGAGAGACTCGCAGTTGCTCGCCGCATCCTCTTCACGAGTGACGAGAGTGTTGAGGTGGAGGAGAATCGGGTAGGTACTGCTCCAAACCTCGCTGATGTGACGTTCTGCTCCAGGTCAACGCAGAGCGAACACGGCACCCTGAGGAGGTCTCCGAGCAGAAGGTGGTGGAGCCGTCATGGTGATACGATGGCGACCCCTGAACAAGACGCCGCATCGGGCCAGCGGGACGTTCTTGACACATCATATATCCATGGACCAGAATACGTCGCAAGCGACACGAATGCCCCGGAATCATGAACCCACCGTTCCGGAACTTGTTGCCTCTCGCATCCATTCGCTACGCCGGTGTCCCGCGGCCGGTCAAGGGTCGCGCCGCCACTGGGGGACGGCTCATCATATCCGCGCGGCTCGGCAGCGGACCCTTGGGTGGCGCGCGATCGGCGCTGGCAGTGGCAGGCCCTTGTTGCAGCGTGCGTCTGACCACGAGGTGGTGCGATTCTGCGGGCGGCCGGCGGATAAAAGACGTGGGTGGGGGCCGGAGCTTGTCCCGCCATCTGCTCGAGTCAGAGTCCTGCGGCGCGTGTTGTGCTGTACTCTCGCTGTGGATCGTACGCTGGTGAGTGGTCTCTTCGCGACGGAGTGCGGGGCCACGGTTCTGCGGGGCGAGGATGCGGTGGGTGCGATGTGCGCCCGCTGCGGCATGCCAACACCCACGCAGGTCGTCGAGCGCATCGCTGTGCCGGTTGAGCAGTACGTCGTCGGCTCAGTGCTGCACACGTCGCGCACGACCCTTGCAGTACGTTGTGTGCATTGCATCGGTGGCACGATACACACTGACCACGCCGTCTACACAGACTCGGAGAACACAGGCGCGGCAGCAAGCCGCAAGACGCCGCGCACCGCCTCCACAACCACACACCGGCGCACAATGTGCTGCCCCACCACGTGTCGCACCACGCGCACCGCTACCCTGCCATCGACGAGGAGGCCTTCCTGCTCGGCTCTTTCGTGTCGTTCCGCGCTGTCGACTGGCCCGCGCGCTGGGATGGAGAACGAACTGGGAAGATGTCGAGAGCTGGACGTATGTAGCTGTGTACGTAGATGGTGTGTTCCATGGACCGAATACAGCGTGGGCGGTACAGTCTGTCGGTCGCGGGACGAGTGCGTGTCCCTCGCACGCAGCTGCGCGGTCGCCAGTCGTGACGGTATCACAAGGGATGATCGCAAGATGATGCGGCTGTGGGCAGCACGAAAGACGGCGCGTGGTCGCCCTGGCCCAGCCGTCCCCCGCAGCTGTGCTGACCGAAGAAGGTACAAAGACAAGGGCGTGGTGATTGTGATTGAGATGCTTGGAACAGTCGAGTGCGTGCTCACCGGGTTCGTAGCAGCGTGCGGCGGTGGCAGCGAGGGTGCGGCACGGCACGCGATGGGTGTGCGCAAGGTTGGGCGGCGCGGTGTGCTGGCTGCGCAGGCTGGACGGGAGTAGTCGTGCATTGAACCCTCTGGGTTTCTGTTGATTGTTCGTGCCACGCGCCGTTGTCACGTCCGGAGAGGCTCTCTTCGGCGGGCCGGTCTCCACGCCAGTGGGTGGATCCGGTCGATTAGTGGTGCCGAGTTGGCAAACTGGCTGCGAGACGTCGATTCGGGCTCACCAACTCGTCGCTCGGAGAGCGTTCGTGGCCTGGCTGTTGAGCGTGTTCGCACTGGCTGAGACATTGACGACGCCGCTGCTGCGCTGCGCAGGTAGCAGCGGGCGACTCGAGGTTGTGGTTGAGGCCGCATGCGCGTGTGTGTTGGAAGCGGGTCGAGAACAGTGCGTGCGCGGTGGAGGTCGCTGGTGAACGCACCGCACCCACCTTGGCTGGATATGACAGACAGGTGGTAGTAGACGACCGAGGATGATACCAAGAGCACCAGCGAGGGAGTCCACTGTTGGGAGTGGTGTCTCGGTGGGCGTGATGCTGCGAGAGCCGACACAGGCACAGACGCGTCGGATAGCGGGGAACGCAACCAGCAGGAGCACATGCGTTGAGCGAATCCGCGCAGGGTGCGGCAAGAGCCCGACGGTCGAGTCGACGTCATTGTGCGTCTCACCGTGCCCTTGCGCGCTCGGAGACCTTCTCTTCTCTTCCCACCTGCTGTCCTGCTGACTTCTTTGCTTTCCTCATGGAATCCAGCCGCCGAGATCGAGCACGTCGTCCTCGCCATCACCGCCTCCCTCAACCCGGACGTCCAGAGAGCTGCCATCTACAAGTACGCGCCCTCCCTGGAAACAGCAACGGGGGCACTTACATTCCTATCGCAGGTACTTCGCCCCGGACGCCTCCTTCCGTCACCCCCTCTGCACCGTCCCCTCCTCCAGTGCGCCGACCACCGTCTTCCATCCTTCGCAAGCCTCGCCCGTCATCCACTCCTTCCCCTTCCCCCTCTTCAAGGGTCTCCCCGCACTCGTCGCCCGCATCCTCACCCCGACCGGCTTCGCGACATCCAACAGCCGCGAGACGCTCCTGGGCGTGTACCAGTGGTACCGCGTGCTGAGCCCATGCCTGCGCGTGCAGGTGCGGAAGGTCGTGTATGACGAGCCGCACCACGAGATGTACGTCGAGGTCGTGCAGCGCTTCCACATCCGGTGGAACGTGTTCATGCCCGCTGCCGAGTCCAGGTGCGTCGCTCGCCGTCTTGCTGCTGTTCGCTGACAGGAGGTTGACGGGACCGCAGGCTGATCACTCACATCACGCTGCGCGAGCTCCCGTACGCGACCCCAGCGGGGAAGCGCCTCTACGTGATCGCCGCGCAGGAGGACTTTTACCACCCCGAGGACCTGCTCTCGTTCGTCGCGCCGCTGCTCGTGCCCGTCCTCACCACCATTCTCCTCCTCGGCACCTGGGCGTGCGTCATCGGTGCATGGCTTGGTGGGGTCGCCGGTGCGTTTTCGCTACAAATCGTCTCTCTTGTTATGGGTGCTGATAGCGGTGCAGGGTATTGGAAGGTGGGGCCAGGCGCAGACGAGAAGAGGGTGGAGCTGCAGCCTGTGGGCGAGCACCTGCCTCCGCCGGAAGAACAGGAGATGTCGTACGCAGATAAGGTGAAGCAGAATGGCGTCAAGGGAAGGGGGGAAGCGGAGGCTGAGGCTGAGAGTCCGCTCGCCGAGAGGGTGAAGGAGGAGTGGCCAACGCCGGCCGAGGTGGCCATTCAGGAGGATCAGGAGTGATGCTTTTATTGGACTGGGTATGTATCCGTGGATCGCCTTTGAGTCCTAGCCCGGCGCTCTCGTGTTTCCAATGTGGCGTGTTGCGTGTATTCTTCTCTAGAACTTGAACTAGTCAGCAGTATTGCAAGGCATCGATGGCAATCAGAAGCATTTTACGCCCGATTACGGTTGAGGCTTGGAGTTGGAGCCACGATCCGAAAACACATACTTGACGTCCCACATATCCAGTCAAACTTTGTTCTCCATCCTGCTCGTGCATCCCATTCTTGCGTTTCCCTCAAACCTGATTGAGAGCCATTTCGCACGAGCTGGCATCGGCACTTGTGGCAAGTAGCCTTCTATTCCGCGTGTTGCAGTCCTTTTCCTAGCCGGCAAATATTTTCACAAAGAGAATCTTGATGTGTG